>VZSF01005022.1:625-25278 GCA_013398295.1 Chionis minor
GAACTGTTGGAACAGGTCCAGCGAAGGGCCACTAAGATGATTAGAGGGATGGAGCACCTCTCCTATGAGGACAGGCTGAGAGAGCTGGGGCTGTTCAGCCTGGAGAAGAGAAGGCTCCGGGGAGACCTGATAGCAGCCTTTCAGTATCTGAAGGGAGCCTACAGGAGAGCTGGAGAGGGACTCTTTGTCAGGAAGTCTAGTGATAGGACAAGGGGTAATGGTTTTAAATTGGAAGAGGGGAGATTTAGGTTAGATATTAGGAAGAAGTTCTTTACTGTGAGGGTGGTGAGGCACTGGAACAGGTTACCCAGGGAAGTTGTGGAGGCCCCATCCCTGGAAGTGTTTAAGGCCAGGCTCGATGGGGCGTTGAGCAACCTGCTCTAGTGGGAGGTGTCCCTGCCCATGGCAGGGGGGTTGGAACTTGACGATCTTTAAGGTCCCTTCCAACTCTAGCCATTCTATAATTCTATGATTCTATGATTCTATCAGCGGTGGAAAAAGCAGCAGTGAAAAGTTTGCTGCAATTAGCGGAAAGAAAAGATCATAGGATTTTGGAGGGTGAACTGTCTGCCTTCTTGTTATGGTGTCGCCGAGAAGGGCTGGTGACAAAACCGGACCAACTATTTGACTCAGAGGTCTGGCAGCAGGTTGGAGTCAACTTGTGGGACTCTGTACAAACTGGAAACAAAGAGGCTAAACAATTGGCCCCTGCTTATCGGACTGTTAAAACTATAATCATGGAACTGCGAGGCTCAGCCTCTGTAGCTGCTGCTGCAGCGAGAGCCATCTGCACAGCAGGAAATTCGCCTCCAGGGTGTACTGATTCGCCGTCATCGCCAGAGGCTTACCCTGTCCGCTCGAGTGAAAAGGAATTCTGGAGAGGACCTACGATCGAACTGGATGACTGGGTGCCTCCTCCCATCTCCCCGACTGCCCCGAGTTCATCGGACGTTCCGGGGGATGAGCCAATTACGGAGTATCAGCCGATGGAGGTGGATTTACAACTTTGCTCGGACGTTGATAAAGACAAATGGGCTGACGTGCTCCGAAAACAAGAGGATCAAATGACAAAGTTGTTGGGCGAAATGCAGAGACTGGATAAGGGCTCGTGTAAATCTACGATTTGGGACGCTTATCAAAGGGCTCATAACGCGATACGGGGTGGCCTTCGGGCTATTGAACAACAGGTGTGTGGGGAGGACAGCACAGGAACAGAGGGTGCGCTGGGCGGGGATGTAGGTCAGGGCCCGGGAGGGGACGCTCCCCCCATCCCCCTCACAGTTGGGTTGAGCCCCCTCAGCTCACATCATCAAAAGATTTTCCTCTGTGTCCCCCTGAGTTGGCACAAAGGCGTTGGGTTAGGATTATGTTAGAGAATGGAGAGATGAATTTAGTGGATGCAGATCACTATTTGTGGAGAAAGTTTGGAAAAGGGGTTGGTAAAGAAGAGCAGGAAGCGTGGCGACGGGGGGTGGAGTTGAGAGCAGGAAAAGGGGTGGATTGTGAAACTGTAAACAAAAGTGAATCGCCGAAAAAGGATACTGCTGGTAGTCATTCCGCGGCGTCACGGCCCCGTGATTTAAATTATAATGCAGGACAACGGTGGAGCGGGGTAATCGAAAATGCGGTAATTGAAGGGCAGATGTTAGCAGAAATTTTATCAGCCTTCCCTGTGGTAGTGCAAGGGAATCAGTGGGTTTGGGCTCCGTTCGACTGGAAAACAGTCAGCCAACTCTAAAAGGCGGTGATGGGCTATGGGTATGATAACAAACAAGTTATGACATTAATTACCGCCTTTTTTAAATATCAAGTACTGGTGCCCACCGATTCATGAGCCTTGTTGGAATTGGTTCTGCCGCCGACAGCGTTTACGCTTTGGAAAGATAAGTGGCAGGAAAAATGTGAGATAGCAGTCATGAACAGTCTCCAACAAGGAGATGGTGATCCGTTGCGTGCTGTTACAGTTGAGCAACTTACGGGACCTGGGGATTTCCGGGACGGCTCCGTTCAAGCTGCCCTGCATCCCAGAATTTTGCAACAATCACAAAGCTTGGCATTGGCAGCTTTGAATGAGCTCCCGCAGATTGGAAAGCCAACCCTTCCTTACACGCAGGTTCGGCAAGGTCCAAATGAATCTTATATGCAGTTTATAGATAGGCTAAAGGAGGCTCTGGATGCGGCTCCGAATTTGCCCCCAGAGGCGAAGGATGCAGTAGGGAAGGACCTGGCTTTTCAAAACGCAAATGCCAAGTGTCAACAGATAATTGCTTCTTTACCTGGTGGGTCTACCCTCAGTCAATATGTAAAGGCTTGTTCACGGTTGCCTAGGTTAGAGGAGGAGCGAGAAAGGGCTCGTATTCATGCCACTGCACTTGCAACTGCACTGCGACCAGCTATACAGCAGGGTAAAGGGAATAAAGGAGCTAGAATGAAAACCGGCTGCTTTATCTGCGGCCAGACAGATCACTTTAAAAAGAATTGTCCTCAAAACAATAGACAGCCTGATGGGGAAAGCGGTTTTGCGAGAAAGTGCCGGAGGTGTGACAAGTTTGGCCATAAGGCTGCAGAATGTCGGTCGCGGTATAGGAAAGATGGTACTCCGTTGCTGGGGTCGGGAAACTGGCGGAACAGCGCCAGAATGGGGGGCGCGAGGACAGGGAAATTCCCCTCAGCTCTGGCTGCCTCGATGAGCTCCGAGCTGCAACCAGAGGGTCAGCAGGAGTCGATTTGGCCGTGGGAAAAGACGTCACCATAGAAGATGATAACGTACATGTTATCCCTTCTATGGTCACGGGTCCCCTTGGTCATGGCCTTAGTGCACTTTTGTTGGGCCGCTCTTCTGCTTCCCAACAGGGAATTTTTGTGCTGCCTGGAGTAATAGACGCCGACTATACAGGACCAATAGGAATTATGTTAAAGGTGTTTACGCCTCCTTTAATATTGAAACAAGGTAGCAAGATAGCACAATTAGTTCCTTTTATGGCTCAAGTTCCTCACAGATGGGAAAAAGAAAGGGGAAACAGGGCTTTTGGCTCAAGTGGGTCACCTTTAGCAGCTTTTGTGCAACCAATCTCTCGGGAACAGCCAATTAGAGAAGTTACAATTACAGGCCCTGATGGGGTATCTATAAACAGGCAAAAGATGCTGTTAGATTCAGGAGCTGATGTCACCATCATTCCACGAGATCGATGGCCTGCCTCGTGGCCATTGAAACCTGTAACAGGACTGGTAGCAGGAATTGGGGGAGCCACACCTACCCAGATGAGTGTTAATTTTGTAGTATTTGAGGATCACGATGGCGCATTGGTCTCCCGGACACGTCCATATGTGTTAAATACTACAATATGGCTTTTGGGTCGTGACGTTCTGTCCCAGTGGGGATGTGTGATACACACACCTTTTTGATTGCGGCCATTGATGCGAGCACACCCAGACCTACCCTAAGACTCACCTGGCTAACAGACAAGCCAGTATGGGTGGACCAGTGGCCGCTACCTGCTGAGAAGCTTGTACATCTCCAGAACCTAGTGGAAGAACAAGTGAAGTTGGGGCATTTGGTACCTTCCACTAGTCCATGGAATACATCCGTTTTCACTATCCAGAAAAAATCAGGAAAGTGGAGACTGTTACATGACCTTCACGCAGTTAATGCCGTGCTACAAGACATGGGACCATTGCAGCCTGGATTACCCTCTGCTGCGATGACACCGGAGGGGTGGGATATGGTTGTTTTGGACTTAAAAGGACTGCTTCTTTATGATTCCTCTACACCCTACTGACTGTGAAAGGTTCGCATTCACTGTGCCAACCATAAACTGGGCTGCCCCTGCTCAGCGATTTCAGTGGGTGGTCCTACTGCAAGGGTTGAAGAATTCCCCAACTATTTGCCAATGGTATGTGGACTTGGCATTACAAGGGTTTCGGAAATCCCATAATGACTCACTTTTGTATCACTATATGGATGATTTATTATTAGCTTCTCCTAGAAAAGTAAAAGAACAGGATGTCTGCGAACTGATGGCAGCATTGGGAGAATGGGGTCTGGTCATAGCACCTGAAAAAGTTCAGCGAACTTCTCCATGACAATACCTAGGTATGACTCTCACTGANAATTACAGGCCCTGATGGGGTATCTATAAACAGGCAAAAGATGCTGTTAGATTCAGGAGCTGATGTCACCATCATTCCACGAGATCGATGGCCTGCCTCGTGGCCATTGAAACCTGTAACAGGACTGGTAGCAGGAATTGGGGGAGCCACACCTACCCAGATGAGTGTTAATTTTGTAGTATTTGAGGATCACGATGGCGCATTGGTCTCCCGGACACGTCCATATGTGTTAAATACTACAATCTGGCTTTTGGGTCGTGATGTTCTGTCCCAGTGGGGATGTGTGATACAGACGCCTTTTTGATTGTGGCCATTGATGTGAGCACACCCAGACCTACCTTAAAACTCACTTGGCTAACAGATAAGCCAGTATGGGTGGACCAGTGGCCGCTACCTGCTGAGAAGCTCACGCATCTCCAGAACCTAGTGGAAGAACAAGTGAAGTTGGGGCATTTGGTACCTTCCACTAGTCCATGGAATACACCTGTTTTTACTATCCAGAAAAAATCAGGAAAGTGGAGATTGTTATATGACCTTTGCACGGTTAATGCTGTGCTACAAGACATGGGGCTGTTGCAACCTGGATTACCCTCTACTGCGATGATACCAGAGGGGTGGGATATGGTTGTTCTGGACTTAAAAGGACTGCTTCTTTATGATTCCTCTACACCCTACTGACTGTGAAAGGTTCGCATTCACTGTGCCAACCATAAACTGGGCTGCCCCTGCTCAGCGATTTCAGTGGGTGGTCCTACTGCAAGGGTTGAAGAATTCCCCAACTATTTGCCAATGGTATGTGGACTTGGCATTACAAGGGTTTCGGAAATCCCATAATGACTCACTTTTGTATCACTATATGGATGATTTATTATTAGCTTCTCCTAGAAAAGTAAAAGAACAGGATGTCTGCGAACTGATGGCAGCATTGGGAGAATGGGGTCTGGTCATAGCACCTGAAAAAGTTCAGCGAACTTCTCCATGACAATACCTAGGTATGACTCTCACTGAAACAGTTATCCGTCCACAAAAACTGACAATACGAACTGATCATATTGAAACTCTCAATGACGTTCAGAAATTGGTGGGAGACATCCAATGGGTTCGCAACGTGTGTGGAGTTACAAATACTGATTTGCAGCCTTTGTATGCACTGCTAAAAGACGAGAAAAACCCGCAAGATCCACACACCATGACCCACGAGGCGGAAATTGCTCTGGAACGCATAGCTGAGAAACTGTCCCATGGGACTATCTCCTGAATAACTGAAGGACTTCCTATTAATTTGTATGTGTATGACTCTGGGGTAGAAGTTATGGGAACACTGGCGCAGTGGAATCCACGAAGTCAGATCCTTTATGTATTATTGAATGGGTTTTTGGACCAAGTCATTTCAAATGTACGGTAACCACTAAGATTGAGGCTATTGCCAATATCATACAAAAACGTTGTCACCGTACTCTGACTCGAGCAGGTACTACCCCTGCCACAGTGATCCTCCCCTTATCTTCGGACTTGATTACATAGCTCTGTCAAATGCATGACGACTTTGCAGCTGCTACACTCTGTCAGCCTTTTGCACTGGACAATCACTACCCTAGTCATCCCCTGTTCAAAACGTGTCTCCGTATCATACCGTGAAATATCGTTACGGACCTTCCCCTAAACGCCAGAAGCATTTTTACAGATGCTAGTAGCAAAACAGGCCGCGTTGGATTCACGTGGCAAGAACAAGGACAATGGTGTTTTCACAGTATTATTGCAGAAGGATCTGTCCAGGTATTAGAGCTTTGGGCGGTTACGGAAGCGCTGAAACATTGGCCGCAACAGCCATTAAACATAGTTGCAGACTCGTTGTATGTAGTACGTATTGTTAAACGACTACACATAGCCATCATTGGGAAAGTACGAAATCCATTGCTGTTCACAGCTTTGACACAATTGTGGCATACGCTGCAACAGCGCCGTGCTCCGTTGTTTATTACTCATGTGAGGAGCCACACTTCACTCCCAGGAGGCCTGACAGCAGGAAACAATCTTGCTGATAGGTTGGTTACTGCATCACCAGTGGAGGTGGTGTCTGACTTTGCTGCAGCAAGAAAGTCGCATGAGTTTTTTCACCAATCTGCATCAGCCTTGCAGCGACAGTTTTCTTTGACTAAAGCGAATGCACGTGAGATCGTAGCAGCCTGTCCCAACTGCGCGCGATTAACACCATTACAGGAAGGTGGGGTAAATCCTTGAGGCCTTCAACCACGACAGCTTTGGCAGACAGATGTAACTGAATACTCTCCTTTCGGGCGATTTAAATACTTACATGTATCTGTTGATACCTGTTCAGCCATGATGTGGGTCACCGTAGAAACCAGCACGACGGCAAAGGCAGCACAGAGACATTGACTACAGGCATTTGCCGTCATGGGTGTCCCAGTTCAGATTAAAACAGACAATGGGCCTGCTTATCGGTCACAAGCGGTGGAAAAATTTTTACAACTATGGGGCATAAAACATGTCCGAGGTGTTCCGTATAATTCTACAGGACAAGCAATTGTCGAACGTTCTCATCGACTCATCAAAGACCATCTCGCCATTTTAAGGAAAGGAGGGGAGTATGTCTCACTTTCCTTGCCACAAGAGTATCTCTATAAGACTCTGTATGTTTTGAACTGGTTAAATATCAGAGGGGGAAAAAATGACCCCCTGGCAGTCCGTCACAGGGAAAATAACAAACATGCGTTTACCAATAGTTCAATATTAGTACAGGTGTATCGGCCTGAGATAAACAAATGGGAGGGTCCAGTTAGACTACTAACTTGGGGAAGGGGTTATGCCTGTGTTTCCACAGGAGACAACAAGACGGAGTGGATACCAGCGAAGTGGATAAAACCATACCTCGCCGAGTCACGTTGAAAGACCAGTGAAAATGGGGCTACTGCAACTCACGCTTGTGATGATCCTGACCGTAGTTCAAACAAGGGGTCAGAGCATTACCAGCCTGACACCTTGGAATAGTATGAATATCTGGGTAACACTAATGAAGGCACTGAATCAAACAACTTTTTGCGCCTCCATGGCACAACCAAGCCAGCCATTTCATACGTGTTTAGTAGGGGTACCATTGGACAATAGTTAGGTATTGGCAAGTGAGAAGGTGGGAGGAAAGGTAGTCGCATGGTATGAGTGCACTAGGGGTGACTACAAGGGGTGTCTGGAAAAAATGGACAATTGGGATGACTATTTACCTACAGCGTTGCAGGAACCACAGGAACTAGATATCTTAGGCACAGTTACAATGCCAGCTTGCATGTATTTCACTTTTCAACCAGGTGGCGACTCTGTTGGTGCCAACTATGTTCGTTATCCGAATGCCTTCAATCGTCAGGTTGTTACTCCCGAGGCTCTGATTTATCGAAACGCAACCGCATGGTGTAATGTCACATATCGCAACATGACCACAGGCCTACCAGGAGTTGCGGTGCCGCGCAAGATCCCGCCAGGGGTATTTTTATTGTGCGGGGATAGAGCACGGCCTGGAGTACCCTCAGGGGCGATCGGAGGCCTGTGCTCACTGGGCCGCCTCACCCTTCTAACACCAAATATAACAATGATTCTCAATCACACGCAGGCACACAACGCCCGAAAACGGCAAAATATATTAGAAAGCAATTGTGATGACAATGTGCAGCTATGGAATAGAGGCCAGACCGTAGCTGCTTCATTGTTTGCACCTGGTGTGGCGGCTGCAAAAGCGCTAGCAACATTAAATAAACTATCATGCTGGTTGGGAAAACAAACAAATACTACAGCAGTAGCGTTGAGTGCTCTAGCTAGGGACGTAGATTCTCTCCTTCATGCTACCCTGCAGAATCGTGCCGCTATTGATTTCTTACTATTAGCGCATGGACATGGTTGCAAGGAATTTGATGGGATGTGTTGTATGAATCTAAGTGACAGCTCAGAATCAATTCATAAGAGCATCCAGACATTACTGGATCGCACACAGAAACTCCAAATTGAGGATGGGTGGCAATGGCTGAATAACTTCCTTGATGGATGGGGAATTCCGGGATGGATAATGTCAATGATCAAACCTGCTTTACTGGTGTTCACAATAGTAGTAATAGTGCTGATGGTTGTCCCATGCATACTGAACATGACCCGGAAGATGATCGAAAAAGCAGTGAAGAAGGTATTCTTAACACAACTGTCACCCATTGAAATGATGTTTTCACCAGAACAATATGATATGATAACATATTGAGTTGATGTATAACTGCGAATGCTTATCGTGCTTTGTTACATGTAACTGCAATGCTTATTGCACTTTGTTAAACAAAAGGGGGGAGATGTTGGGGCTGAAGCCTGAACAGCAGGCCGCAGGCCTTAACTGAAGCCTGAACAGTAGGCCTTGACTGAAGCCTGAACAGTAGGCCGCGATAGCTGCTTCTTGTAATGTGCTACAATATATAAAAGCTGAGCTTGCATATCTATAAGAAAGCTGACCTTGCATATTTAGAAGCGGACAATATTTAGCCAATAGCAAACGGGTTAGATAAAGAAGCATACAATGTTAACCAATAGTATATGGGCTTGAAGCGCGTGAACACGGGTAAGTAACCAATTGAATGCCGATGGCGAGCGCGTGTACAGATAACTGTGAAAATATAATCAGGCAAGCTAAACAATAAAGGGTTCGACTTTGCATCGCATCGGTGTATTTGGTCGTTCCGGTCCCTGCATGGAAATGCCAAACCCAGCAAGGAATAAAAGATTCTTAGTCCCCAAAACCTAGCTAAAGCATTTTCTTGCATCTTTACAAGAAAACTTGACAGCTTTCCAACATCAACTGTAAAACAGGAATCTCTAGGATTCCAACTTTCAGTTTTTTGCCCATAAACTTTGGTAGAAGAAACTGAACATAAAAAAGTGAGAGTAACTACATGTAGATTCCATAACTTCCAGAAAATATCCTAGATGTGAGTAGATACTACAGTTCTGTGTTTAATCGTTGAAACATGGTGGGATGACTCACTCAACAGGAGTGCTGCAACAGATGGCTAGAAACTTTTCAGAAGAAGTAGGCAAGGAAGGAGAGGTGGTGGGGTAGCCCTATATGTTAGGGAATGTTTCAACTGTCTAGAGCTTGACGATGGTGACAAAAGGTTGGGTGTTTATGTGTAAGAGGGGAAAGGCCAACAAAGCAGAGATCTTGGTGGGAGTCCATTGTAGACCACTCAACCAGGATGAAGAGGCAGAGGAAATATTCTATAAACAGCTGGGAGAAGTCACACAATTGCTAGTCCTTGTCCTCATTGGGAGCTTCAACTTACCAGATGTCTGCTGGAAATACAGTACAGAAGAGAGGAAACAGTCTAGAAGGTTTCTGGAATGTGTGTAAGATAATATCCTTACATGGTGAGTGAGCCAGCTAGGGAAGGCACCCAATAGGACCTGTTGTTTGCAAACCGAGGATTTGTGGGTGACATGATGGTTGTAGGCTGTCTTGGGCATAGTGATCATGAAACAATGGTTTTCGATTCTCAGAGAAGTAGGGTTAGCAGAACTTCTACCTTGGACTTCCAGAGGGCAGACTTCAACCTGTTTAGAAGCCTGGTTGACATAGTCCCTTGAGACACAGTCCTGAAAGGCAAAGGAGTCCAGGAAATCTGGACATTCTTCATAAAGAAATTCTTAAAGGCATAGGAGCAGGCCGTCCCCATGTGCTGAAAGACAAGCCGTTGGGGAAGACGACCAGCCTGGCTGAACAGAGAGCTTTGGCTGAAACTCAGGANTAGAAGGTTTCTGGAATGTGTGTAAGATAATATCCTTACATGGTGAGTGAGCCAGCTAGGGAAGGCACCCAATAGGACCTGTTGTTTGCAAACCGAGGATTTGTGGGTGACATGATGGTTGTAGGCTGTCTTGGGCATAGTGATCATGAAACAATGGTTTTCGATTCTCAGAGAAGTAGGGTTAGCAGAACTTCTACCTTGGACTTCCAGAGGGCAGACTTCAACCTGTTTAGAAGCCTGGTTGACATAGTCCCTTGAGACACAGTCCTGAAAGGCAAAGGAGTCCAGGAAATCTGGACATTCTTCATAAAGAAATTCTTAAAGGCATAGGAGCAGGCCGTCCCCATGTGCTGAAAGACAAGCCGTTGGGGAAGACGACCAGCCTGGCTGAACAGAGAGCTTTGGCTGAAACTCAGGATAAAAAAAGCATTCATGACCTTTGGAAGAAGGGGCAGGCAACTCAGGAAGACTACAAGGATGTCGTGAGGTTATGCAGGGAGAAAACTAAAAGGCCAAAGCCCAATAAAAATTAATTTGGCTACTGCAATAAAAGACAATAATAAAAGTTTCTATAAAAACATTAGGGTCCAGTTCTGTTTAATATAATTGTCAATGACCTGGGTTTACAGGCAACACCAAGTTGGGCAGGAGTGTTTATTTGCTTGAGGGTAGAAAGGCCCTACAGAGGGATCTGGACAGGTTGGATCGATGGGCGGAGGCCAGTGATATGGGATTCCACAAGGCCAAGTGCCAGGTCCTGCCTACGCTTACGTCACAACAACCCCATGCGGTGCTACAGGCTTGGGGAAGAGTGGCCGGAAAGCCACCTGGCAGAAAAGGACCTGAGGGTGCTGGTCAACAACCAGCTGAATATGAACCAGCAGTGTGCCCACATGGCCAAGAAGGCCAACAGCATCCTGGCCTGTATCAGGAATAGTGTATCAGGAATAGGACTAGGGAAGAAATTGCTCCCTTGTAGTCGGCACTGGTGAGGCCCCACCTTGGCTACTGTGTTCAGTTTTGGACCCCTCACTACAAGAAGGACATTGAGGTGCTGGATCACATCCAGAGAAAGGCAATGAAGCTGGTGAAAGGTCTAGAGAACAAGCCTTATGAGAAGCAGCTGAGAGAACTGGGTTATTTAATCTGGAAAAGAGGAGGTTGAGGGGAGACCTTATTACTCTTGACAGCTACCTGAAAGGAGCTTATAATGAGGTGGGTGTTGGTCTCTTTTCTCCTGTATCAAGTGACAGGACAAGCGGAAATGGCCTCAAGTTGTGCCAGGGAGGTTTAAATAGGACATTATAAAAAATTTCTTCTCTGAATATGTTATTGGAACAGGCTGTCCAGGGAAGTGGTTGAGTCTCCTTTGCTGGAGGTGAGGTATTTAAAAGATATATAGATGTAGCACTTAGCATCATGGTTTAGTGGTGGTTTTGTCAGTGTTAGGTTTATGGTTGGACTTGATGATCTTAAGGGTCTGTTCTGACCCAAATGATTCTATGATTCTATTCTATATGCAATAAATATAAGGTTGACAAAACTGCTGCAATCCTCAGTTTAAGTTTCTTTGTACCCAAAACATTGCAATAAATCCTCTTAAATTAAATAGTACGGGATAAATTATATGGTGTGTGCATAGGCATACATAATGAAAGCTTCAGGTAAAGGACAACTCTTATGAAGTTTTGTTCCATAGGAAGGTAATGTAGATAAATGTTGAATTGACCTATGTAATGTCAAACAGTTATGCATAAGATCATTTCAACAAACTAAAATGGAATATTGTGAGCCACTGATATAAAAAAGAATTAATTTCAGTCTAAAATACCAAAATAAGTCTTGAAATTTATAAATATTTTGCTTTTCTTTAAAAAAACGTAACAGCTTAATATTTGAGTTCTGATTGCATATGAAAACAGACTTGGAAATAGTGAAATCAGAATGAAATGCTTGTTTTTAATAAGTTTCGTTCTACTGGAGGTTTTGGAGTCCTATAAAAATTAAAAGGTGGACTTGAAGACTGACATAATAAATAGCATGAATAAGAAAATCATATTTGACTACAAACTGTATTCTTTCTCCCTGTTCTGCATACTTCTGGGAGTAACTGGCATCTGTTCTCCCCAGGTTCAATGTATGGTTGAAGAATGTCCTAAATTACCTTGATTTATGCAAATCTTATCACGTTTACATGCTTGCAGAATAAAACAATATTCTTTCTTAAAATGTTACTTCTTTTATTTCTAAAAATGAAGAAATGCCTTTGCTTCTGTAATCAGCCTTGTATTTATATTAACAATAGAAATAGTTTTGAAAGCAGCCATTGTATCTTATAATAACATATTTTTGTCATTTTCTTATAGTAATGTAGAAAACACTTTATGGTGTTTAAGTTTTAACATCTATGTGTTATCATACTAGTAACTTTGTAAACAATATATATAATGGTTTAAAGGATATTCATTTTAATAAGGGGAAATAGAATTGTGTTATGGATGGAAGAGAACGCTTGTGATCTTTTTTCTATCTCTGGAAGACATGGTTCTCTTCAGGCCATACAGAAGGAGGAAAGACGGTGTTGCAGCATCTAATTGTTGAGAAAAAAGGTAGTTTCTTAACTGTTAGCGCATCTAATTTCATATTATTAAATATTTTGGAACCTGCTATCACAGCATACTGACAGCATGAATGGTCCTAAATTTACTCTGTTAGATCTTAGGTAGTGTTTAAGAAGAGCTATTATGTTGGTGATTCTGTACCACTTTATTTCCTTGTAACATCTACCTTTCCAGTCCAAACTGTAGCATGCAGAGAAAAAATCCAGTATGACAAATATTGTCAAACTGTTTCTTTATTTATGTCCTGTTGTTGTTAAATGTGAAGTTATTCCACTGGTTTGAGTTTCCCTTAAGCTAACTCACAGTGAAGGATTTCACCAGGGCTCCCTGGTGAAAGCCAACCAGGGAAGAAACCTCAAGGGAAATCCGTGCTGAGAAGACAGATATAGAGTTGCTCAAAGAAGAGTTTTATACGTTGAGGGATTAAGATTATGTGAAGAAAAAAGTCACTGATTCAACTTGTCTGTTTAGCAACATTGAGAGTAATGAGCCTAAGTGGCCTGATATAACAGTATTTCTTCCCCACACAAACTGTTGAGACTGTTCCAATGATTAACACTGTCTAACTGCCACTGAACCACATCTAGTAGCAAAGGTGTTCCATTGTATGAATGTAATTTTCTGCATTACAGTAACTTTCTGTGAAAAGTGTGGATTATACATGTATTTCTTTCATTTTCAGTTACTAAAGTAAATCTTGAACTAGATTTTTTCTTCTAATGCAGGTAGATCAAGATTAAAACCGAGTGATCTGTATCACATTTCTTCTTTCTCATCTGCTAAATTAATCTACTAAGACCAAAACAGATACAGAAAAAGGATATCATAACAAAGATATTAGGAACATACAAGTTTATTGCAAATTTTTCTACTCATAAACTCTTTTAACATGGTGTAACTCATGCTGGGTTTTTTGGTTTTGGGGGGGGTTTGTTTTCTTTTTAGTGGGAGGACAGAAGAAAAATTCTTGTTTTCACCTGAGTAGTGAAATCACAAGACCTACAAAACCTTCTTATAAAGTAACTTTTCATACTTCTTGTATCTTAATAATCAGTCTTCTTGACTGTATCAGTAGACCTAGCATAAGTCTGTATTCTCCAACGTGCTGAGAACCCAAATGGCCCTGTAACTCTTAAAGGATTACCTGTACCATGTTTCCAAATGATAATCAAGATGTAGGAGTTTCAGTTTAACTTCCACAAAACTGAGTAGCTCAAAATCAGTGCACTCCTCAAAACTTTGCCGTAAAATTCTTTATTTAGTCAACATGACATAATTTTTTGCAGGTATTGTTTTCTATGTCTTCTGCATTTTGCTGTATGTTGTTCCATCAAGACCAATTTGTTCCACTTCTCTGATGTCTTTCAACATGGTAAGACTTGAAGTAACTCAAAATAGATTTCTATCAGCTTCCTGAGAGATGATTTTTGTTTACACCAAACTCCATCTGTCCTCAGATAGCTTCCACATCTGTCTTTCTCTGCATCTACTAATAGAATTCCAAACTGAACAAAAGTAAAAAGTAAAAAATAAAACCTGAAAAGAAAATAAGCAATTAATTGTACATACTATTAAAAAACAAAATAGGAAACTGCATTTCGTGGTTCCCCAGGCCAGTCATAAATATTTTTTTTACCAGATGTTTCCTACATATTTTATCTATATACCACTTCAATAAGTAAAAAAGATAAAGATTTACAATTTCTGTTTTCTTCCACCTATATCCCACCACACAAGGCGTTTGATTCCAATCTTATAATGAACTTAGTAGAATTAATTTGACTGGTTTATTTCTGATTATACATTTTTAAGTGGATTAGGCAAGAATACAAATATCTTTATTTTTTGTGAGCCAATGACAATTAACTTTAGAAGCAGATGTAATAATGTGAAAAGCCCAATCCATTGACTCTTACTATAGGTCAGAAAATTCTAAAACACAGCTTTACATAGAGGAAGCATCAGAAATCTTTCATCACACCTTTTCAAGCAAGAAGGCAGCAAGATAGTGTTATATATCTTTTCACTTTCCAAGATAGGATGGTGAAGTTATATATTGACCCATTGTTGGAATAGCGTTTAGATTTCTGCTTTGACACTGTATTTTTAGAGCTGAGATGATTCTGCTTTACATTTTCAAGTTGTTTTGAATAATAGAATTCCTACTTATAGTTAACCACAAGTGAAGTTGGTGTTTTATAATACCATTTTCCATTTTCCACCATTTATTAATTCAAATATTTGATTTCCCTTTCTGTCTTCAGTATCATCTGAAGGGGGGTCTCTATTTTGTGTGTACGGCTTTTGTTCTTATGGTTATTTTCTTCCATTCATCAGAGAATATGGAACAGAATTTTTCAGCATGGTTAAAACAGTTAAATCGACAGCATCTTCTCCTCCATATGTTTTCTTTGGACATGACTTTTTAAGAACTGTAGCTAATACATAGAGCTTTATGATTATTTTTCTTACACTGAAAGTTTAAATGAAAGCCATCTCCCAACTTCTAAATTATTGACTTCATCATTTCCTTTCCTCCTGATTACTTCTCTTTGTGGCCTCTGAAAATGCTTTTCATTCCTTAATAATTTACTCACCTTAATAATTTACTGTTACTTCCAGCAAGGTAATTTCCTTTTTTCCAACTTTTTCTAAACTAATTTCCAAATTAGTTTAGCTTTCCATTGTGTGCTTTGGGAGGAAATCTGGAGGTACTAGGATGTCAGTTTAAAGTCTTCCCAGCCTTGCTGCCTGTATTTCACATTGTTGTTAGCTACTTCAAAGAGAAAACCTTCACAGAGCCTGCTGCTAGAGCATCGCATGAACTTAAGGGCTAGCCCTCCTTCTCTCTGATATTTAGAGGCTGTACAACACCTGGGACTTATTCCTTTAAGTATATAAGAAATTATTTCTGTGACTTTCCACTTACAGTCATAGTCTTTGGAGCAATGCAATCATAGGGATAATTCTTTAAGATAATGTAAATTGATCCTGTTAATAGCTTGTCTGAATAATGACAAAAAAAGAGGGTGAAGAGCCTTTGTTTCATGTTGGTTTTTTTCTCCTCTATTTTCTGATATTTAATAGAGGGGAAGTCATCAAATTATTGAATTGCATGATACTGTGTATTTATGTTAAAACCTTCTTTTGTGTCTGGAACGTTAAGAATGGAGAAGGGGAGAAGTGCAACTTTTATCAAGTCCACAACAATAACAGAAGTTTTTTTAAAAATTAGTCTAACATTCACTAAAATACAAATTTAAGGCATTAACTTTTTAAATTGTATTTTTCAAGCTTTCATTGGACTTGGTTTTGTGCAATTCTGTAGTTATTTACGCTCACCTGTCAAAAGACCTTTTTTTGTCATATTCATAATTTAAAGAAGTACCACATGTTCCTGTGTTTAAAATGAAGCACGTTCTTAAATATTTTCCTAAGCTGCAATGAAACTATTCAGCATGTTGCATTACTGAACATATATTAATGGAAAGTTTTTCACTGTCAGATTGACATCTGATGGTACAAAGAAAATACTTGTCATGTGTCTTTACATTAGGTCTAAAAACCAGCTGCACAGAAAGAAAATAAATGAAATAGTATTTGCCTGTTCTGAAATATCATTTGGAGGAGAAATAAACTAAATATTTAGAAATAAAATGTAGATGAAGATAAATATGACTTCAACATATGTATTTATTTAATAATGTAATGTTTAAAGGCAAATAAAATTTAAATGTAAGGAGGTTTTATTTGTATGGAAAAAAAAATTAAGTTCACTGATGTGTTGTTCATCTAAACGTGAGGCCTTATCATCTCATCCTTTTCAAACACATCTGTCTTTGATGGACAAAAGTAGCAGCTTGCACTCAGAAACGAACATTTCAAAACTGATGTAATAGCAAACTACTAGCTGATCTTTAGCTTCTTGATTAGCGTTTTTTTTCTTATTTCTAAGAAAATTCAAGAAAGCAAAGATAGAACAATGGGAATGGCACTGCTTTCAGAACAGTATTAAAATACAAACATTAATTTCACTGAGATGAGATCATTGCATGCAAACTGATCAGACTGCAAGCTTACCTCATTACTGTCTCAAGCCTGTGACTTGTCTCCCTTTTATAGGTGTCATTAAGTTTAATAAGATAATGGCTTTCATTGTGTATTAAACATGTGTGACCACTACATGGTTTCTGCACGATGGTGAAATGTTAATAACTATTCATCTTGTTATATTCTAACACAGCCTTCTTAATGTGCTCTTCTTGAAATAAGACATGTGACAGCAAGTCAGTCTGGGATTTTTTCAGTTTCTTCTGAATATTTTCCTCCCATCCTTGTCACTATATTTTTACCAAATTGGACATTTAATTAAATATTAGCTGTAGTCCTGTTTTTCAGCAATATTTAATTGACTTAAATATCTTAAATAGAAATATTCTTTCATTCACACAGATTAGAAGCAGTTTTTACAGTTAATCATACTACTCTTTAATACATGAGATGCAGATTTTTTACATCTGCCTGTATCAAAGCCATCAGGTCTTGCACAAACTTCTGGTCTGATTATCAGATGCAGATGTCTTGTAGATGACCCTTTAGCTTTGGGCTTTGGAATTACTCAGAAGCCAAATTACACTGGAGCTGAGATTCAAGGCTTTCTGGTGGCTGTGAGATGAAGGAAAAAAACTGGACCCTCAGAGGAAATCCAATCTCTAGCAGCTTTCCCATGTAGTTGTGTCATGAATAGTGAAAGAAAATAGAATTTAAGAATTGGTGAGCCAAACAGTCTTTGCCTGTCTCTCAGCAAATAGCAGCAGGTTCTTCTTTGTACTGGTGTTCTTTTGCAGCTGACCAATAGGACTCTCTGTCAGGGAGTTTGTTTATTCAAGCTCTACAGTCAGACTGAAGCCTCCATGGTAAGGGCAACAATGCTTAACTAGAGGCATTTAACCTTTCAGACAGAGTAAGGCAACATCTTGCAAGGAAGGAAGAGGTTCTTCCTAGGACATTTTGGAAGTACCTGACTGTTGGGTATCTACAGCTCAGAACTGAGCCTGGAGTTACGGACCACTGTGGTAGAGCAGTTTAATGTTATGTTCCTTTTTTTGTGCTAATACATTTCCCTTGTTTTACATATTATGTAAGTACTGCCTGCTAGGAATGTCCAAGGGAAGGGGTTAAGTTTTCTGAGATTCTTAGCAGATGCTTGAGATAGTTTATCAAATATGACATGCACTTAACTGTTCTATTATGTCTATTAATGCCTTAGATGCTGTCATTAACTGTATGTTAAAAGTTTTAGAGTTCAGAAGTAAATCAAGTGGATTTTTCAAACTTATTACTATAGAAGAAATCAAGATATAAATGATAGTAAGGGAAGTAAAACAACAACAGAGGTCCCAGTCATCATTTATCTAAGGAAGCAGATTTATTGGAGTCAGATACGGAGTAGCAGATCTGTGGACAGAATTTCAGATTCACACAGATTATACATAGAACAAGAGATACCAATTTATCTCAAGAGGATAAGCTAGTCATTTTTTTATTATTATTGAAATATTCTCTGCTAAGAGTTTTGCCTGGGGAAACATCCCCTGCATGTTCTGAGTTAATGAGAAAAGAAGGATAATTCCATGGTTTGAGTGATTTTCTGGGACTTCATGCCTTCAACTGTCCATTTTCTTGAAATATTTCTGTGCATCAGGTCCCATTTGTAAGAGGGAATAGTTACGCTTATGAGTAGTATGAGGCTACATATATGAAAGAACAAACAAGCATCCGAACATGTTACATGCTGCATTTCTTACTGCCATTAAAAACATTTTAAAAAGTCAGTTTACTACGTGTGTAACATATACTAAATGACAGATGTTCCTCATCTGATTGTCTGTAAGTAACCATTTGCCCATGGAGATACACAATATGATTTAAACGAAAAATAGTATTCTTTACTGATTTTCTCCAGATGATTCTTTTCTGCCTTGCAGGTTGTAATGGGAATGGTTTCAAATACATTTTGCTAACAAACTCACTTCTTAATAAGATACTGCGTGAAATGATGTTATGAACTGATAGAAATATATTCTGCTGTTAGATTTTTTTATTCATTATGCACTGCTCTAACATACTTGTTAATAACATAAGAGAATCTATGTCTAGAGATTAAAATGTAATGCTAATTTTTCATCATAATAAGTTAAATTCATATTAAGGCAGACAATAAAAATATAAGAGAAAATTATTATATTAATGTGGATAATTTCTGATAGGACACGCTATGATAGATTACAATGTAATGAGTACCTGAAATGCTAAAAATCACTAATGACATAAAATGCAATAGTCTAATATAACAGTTTTAAGATCTTCCCCTCAAGCTTTTAATTAGCTGTGGTTATATCATCAAATAGCATTCTATATCAACTTTTAATGAATATTTTTACTGAAAACATAATCTCTTTCTTAGCTGGTTTCTCCTTTGTTCTGTTAGATATCTCTTCTAAATTCCCCTTGGATACCAAATTAAAAGAGTTCCTTCAACTTATTCTACATATAGTGAAATACAGCTTTTTCACATTTATGAATGTACCTAAGTCTGTAGAGAATTGTTCCCTTATGTTTAGTGAACTAAAAATAATCTATTAACTTGAAATCACCTATTTTCCACAGTGATTATAAAGTGATACTTTCACTATTATTAAAAAGATCTCAAATTTCCAAATCTGACTTTTTGATTCCCAATTAAGGTTTGTTCTGTCTCTTACTAAATTAGTTGCATTGGGTGCAAACCCTACTTATGTCAAACCGCTCCCATGGAGTAATGCTAGTATCTGTTCTCTAAATTATAGAAAACGATTCTTTCTTCCACTCATTACAGAAGTATATTTTCACATTTTTTTCTGCCATATGAGAGAGAGTGGTTTTTCCATGTGTCCCCTCCCACAATGTCTATTAAGTGTCCCTGGACAGTCTTTAAAACTTCCGTATAAAATCAAGTTTTAGAATTTAATAATTCAAAATGTAGGTTTGTAAGGTGCAAGAGATAAGGCTTTTATTCCTTCTATTGAAATATTTCTCAGCCTAATAAGAGTTGTGTGTGTGTATTGATTTGGTTTGGATTTTTTAAATATACACACAGAATCGCAGAATCATAGAATTACAGGGGTTGGAAGGGACCTCTGGAGATCATCTAGTCCAATCCCCCTGCCAGAGCAGGTCCACATACAGCAGGTTGTACAGGATGGCGTCCAGGAGGGTTTTGAATGTCTCCACTGTCGGAGTCTCCACCACCTCTCTGAGCAGCCTGTTCCAGTGCTCTGACACCCTCAAAGGAAAGAATTTCCTCCTCATGTTCAGATGGAACTTCCTCTGTTCAAGTTTGTACCCATTACCTCTTGTCCTATCACTGGGCACCACTGAAAAAAGACTGGCTCCATTCTCCTGGCACCCTCCCTTTAAGTATTTATAAGCATTCACGAGATCCCCCCTCAGTCTTCTCTTCTCCAGACTAAAAAAACCCAACTCCCTCAGCCTTTCCTCACCAGAAAGATGTTCCAGTCCCCTGATCATCTTTGTAGCCCTTTGCTGTACCCTCTCCACAGTTCCCTGTCTTTCTTAAACTGGGGAGCCCAGAACTGGTCACGGTACTCCAGATGTGGCCTCACCAGGGCAGAGTAAAGGGGGAGGATGACCTCCCTCGATCTGCTTGCTACACTCTTCTTGATGCACCCTAGGAAGCCATTGGCCTTCGTGACCACAAGGGCACATTGCTGGCTCATGGTCATCCTGTTGTCCACTAGGACTCCCAGGCCCCTCTCTGCACAGCTGCTTTCCAGCAGGTCAGACCCCAACCTGTACTGCTACATGGGGTTATTCCTCACCAGGTGTAGGACCGTACGCTTGCCTTTGTTGAATTTCATTAGGTTTCTCTCTGCTCAACTCTCCAGCCTGTCCAGGTCACGCTGAATGGCATCTTGGCCTTGCCGTGTGTCAGCCACCCCTCCCAGTTTTGTGTCTTGTGTCAAACTTGCTAATGGTACACTCCATCCCTTCATCCAGGTCATTGATGAATACATTGAAAAGGACTGGACCCAGTACTGACCCCTGGGGAACACCACTTGTTAAAGACCTCAATTTTCTTCTTTTCATCCTATTACTCTGGTTATGTGTTCAGACATTTATTCACAGTTAAACTAAACTATGCATAATTTAAAGTTTATGCTTTTCTTATTATCAGGAATAATTTTACCTGTCATTTGAAAATAATATTCTCACTTTTTGTAGCAAAGGTATATTCAGTTTAAAGAGACATTTTGTCCTCAGAATCAGCAGTTATCATAGAAGATTGCCTCTTTATCATTTTCAGAATTTGCAATGCCTTTACCCAAACATTTCTTTTCCCGACGTTTCAGTCTATCTTGTAGTTTAGTGTCTTCAAGAAACACTCCAGGCAGACCTGCATAGTCAGCCTAAAGTGGCTGTGGTTCTAGAGTGCCCAAGTGCCACGAGATGCAACTTACTATCAACCAAATGTCTTATGTGTTTGCTGACTTGTATGAATAGCCCAGCTTGTAGCCTGTGACTATGAATAAGCTCTGTATGCTAAGAGTATATTCTTACACTTTATTTCAAGAAATGCAAAGTCTTTAGATCCAGCAACAAACATTCCCATGTAGAAAACCAACTACCTCTGGCAAAACAATGGTCATAAACAAAGGATCTGTTCTGGTGTGAATCACAGTCACTCTAGAGCAAAAAGTTTATGCTTTTCCTTTAATATCTCAAGTCCTGCAAGCCCTCTAAAAAGTTAATCTTTGAACTCAAAAGTAGACTGGTGGGTGGGATTAGAAGACATTTTAAAGAGACAGGGAGTTGGAACATGCAACATTTAGAACATAAATAGAACTGGGACCCTGTCATGTGCTTTTGAAGCAATGCATACACATCACAGCTTCACAAAGTACCTGGAATCGGGATCTTTTAAGTTAGTGAATTCACACTGGTTTATAGGAGAGAAAAGACTGTGGGGCATGAAATAAGAAAAAAAATTCATAATGAATGATACTCTGTTATCAGCAGTTACTGGTTTTGACACTATCAAAATCCTCTATCTAAGGATAGGAGCAAAATGGTAAAATATTGACCTTAAATGCTCCTTCTGGAAGAACAGAAAAATAAATACAAGTTATTTTATGAAGAGAAGTTGAAATACAAAGTATTTTATGAAGAGCGTTAGCAAATAACAGGTAGTATCCCTGACTGAAATGTGCAAATAATTGCGGGTGACTGCAGTGGAGAAGTATTAAAGGCACTTGCATAGAAAACAATTGTAATTAATATGAGTCTTTATCATATAATGAAAGGAAGAAGGATCATAATTAATTAAGTGTATACAAAGTTATGGCTGTAAAAAGAAATGTGTTTCATAAACTTAATGCTTATCAGCAATCCTAAATGAGGTAAGATATTAGTTGCTATCAATCAGCTTAATCATGCATTTACTGATTCCTGACATTAGAGAAATATCAAGAACAAGAGTATCCTCAGGGGATGTTTACACTCACACCACTGACTTACAAGACTTTAAAAAAATAGTTGCTATCATGGAGAGGTAAGAGAAACAGATGAGCTTCAAGAACAATTCAGAACCTTTGTGAAAGCTAAAATACAGAGGGGAATATCAAGCTGAAAGTAAGAGTTTAGAAGACTGCTATGTAGATTTCAGACATTGTTCATATCTTGTATGACATGTTCAGGCATATACTGAAAAGAGACACCAGAGACCATGAAAATGAAGAGCAGTATTTCTATTTGAGGATACGTTTCTCCAGCTTCCTGTCTGTAAAATGAATTGCAAACTGCATGTTTTCAGAATCAGTCATGTCTTGAAGAATGTGAAAATAAAAAGGAGACCAAAAAAAGAGACTGGTAAGATATCTCAAAAGGCAGTATTTTATGGTTTGGTGAAGAAAAAGAAGACAAAAAGAAATACTAATGATCTGGGAGTGGCTTGTAGGAGTCTCAACATAAAGAAGACAGACTGTCAAATATGAGTGAATTTGCCGAAGACAAAAAATGCCAAACTTTTAGTTACAAAAATTTCAACTAAGAAACGTAGGACAGATAGGAATACAAGTTTTGAGCTAACATTTTCAGATGCTGATTTGATTTGTGAGGAGGAAGAAAAAAATTGAAGACTCTTAAAAGTTACTGAGAATGAAAAAGCTTAATATTTTACAGAATTCTTGATAAATAGACAAGAAAGGATAAACTAAACTGAATGCTTTGCATATTAATTTTTGCTTTTGAAATCCCGAAGGAAAATATAAAGAACTTGAATTTTTGAAAAAATGTGATGTAAAAAACACTGCAAGACATTTTGCCCCAGTGCAATTAATAGAATAATATTTAATACGTATCTATCTTATAAAAAGAGATAACAGGACAGAATGAGAATAATTTGTAATAGCCAATAATCTGTTCTATACTGCCTACAGTAATTGACTACTGTATATGTTCGAAATTTGGACAGTTTAAAAATCTTTGAATACTATTTATTACTAATAATTTAATAAGAAAACATGATTACAGGGGAAATTTACTTGTATAAGCCTGCAGATAATTTTTAAATTAAAAAAGACCACTACAATGCTGCAGACACTTAGATGCTACAATGTCATTATCTGTAAGAAATGAGACCTCGTGACTTGCTAAACAGAAAGCAAGATAACTATACACTTCTTTAAATATCAAATAATTTTAATAATACCGAGGCAATTTTTTGAAACAGCAGAGAAAAATTATACATGAAAAAGATCTAAGAATGACTGCAGGAGCTTTGTGAAAAACTAAATATAGCTAAGTAATGAAATACCAACAATGGAATTCACCAGGGCATGCAGTTAGATTGACAAAAGCTACACTAGTTACTTTTTTAATTGAATAACATTCCTCCACTTTCCCCATTCCTCAGGGGAAGGGAGGGCAGAACATTGAACAGGACTAGAAAGCTCTTGATGTGAATTAGCAAAAGGAAGGGCACAATTGTGGCAGAAGCTGAGGCCTTCCAGAGCTTAGTGGCACCTCTGTAGAGAGCTCCTCTGTAGGACAAATGGTTAAGAGCTCGTGTGACATGATCAGAGGAGACAAAAATGTCAAGTCTTCTTGCGAAGACTTGGTCTTCCTGCGAAGGAATAACAGCTTCCAGTGACAGAGAATAGGACTTACCAGGGTGGACCAGCTGGGAGCAGCTCTGCTGAAAAGGTCCTAGGGGTTGTGGCAGACAGCAAGCTGAATATGAGTCAGCAGTGTGTCTTGATAGCAAAGAAGGCCAATGGCATGCTGGACTGTTTTTTTTGTGGATTTTTTTAATTCTCTTTTAATGAGGAATTATTAGATTTAATGTACAAAACTGTGTCCAGTTTTTGGGCCCCCTCAATACAAGAAAGACATTGACAGACTAGAGTGACTTCAGTGAACCCACCAAAACAGACATGCAAATGGGGGAGAATCTCCTGGACCTGGGACGGGAAGCTGAGGGACCAAGGCTGGTTCAGCATGGAGAGGACAAGGTTTTGAGGGGACATGACAGTGGCTCTCCATGGAGGTGGCTGAGAAAACAGAGCCTTCATAATGGTGCATGGTGGGAAGGCAAGAGACAATGGACATAAATGGAACAAGGAAGGCTCTGACTGGAGGTCAAGAGAGACACTTCTCCTGTCAAGCAATGGAACAGGTTGCGCAGAGAGGTGAGCAGTCAACACCCAACTGGATACAGCCCTAAGCAGCCTGGTCTGATCTCAGAGGTGACCCTTCTTTGAGGAATAGTTTGGACTAGAAACATCCTGAGGTCCCCTGCTGCCTTGAATTATCCTATGAATGGTCTCTACATGTCAACTTTATTCTGCTTCCATGTTGCTACCCACATGTTTGAGGAAGAATCCTAGGGAGAAAGCAGTAGTATTTCCAGATCATCACTTCGTGTAGCTGGGAGGGAGGAGTGAGTTGACATTAATTGACACACTTCTTTCTATCAAGCCATGACCCCTGACATAGGGAAGCATAAGTGTGGAATGTGATAGTATTTCAGCTCATTTCCTCTGGTTTTGATTGGTTGATTGGGGGGGGGGGGGGG
>VZSF01005022.1:25308-162881 GCA_013398295.1 Chionis minor
GGGGGCTTTTTTTGTGACTTTTGGCTCTTGTTCATTTTGATTTGGGTTGAAACCACAAGTTACTTACCAGGTCATTGAATAATGTTAGATACTAGGGATAGGTCTGAATAATAAAACTCAGCTTTGACACTTGATGGGGTTGAAAAGAGCTAAAGAGAAAGAGCAGTTGAAGATACAAGCAGGAATATAAGGGAAATAATGAAGGACAACTGCTTAAGTGGAACACTGATAGTGCATAGCCCATGGTATTACAGTGAGACCTCAGATATGGAAAACTGGTTTTCCAAAGTCATAGAGACATATGAACAAGCAAATTCAGGGCAAGGATGTGGTAAGAGATTTTGACTATATTAAAGGTATTATCCTTAAGAGAACTTGGCATTAGGCTGTTAATCAAGAACGTGAATATCCTGAAAACAGAAAACTATCTGATTATAGGTGTACATGATCACATACACATATACACAAGCACATATAGGGTAAATAATTCTGTAACACATTACAGAATGATTGGTCTGTACATGTATATTGTATTTGAAACCATATTGTTGAAGTATTTCAGCACAAATTCTGTTGCCATGATGAAATATTTAGCTGGAGTGATGGCACTTGGTATACATCATTAGAGTAGCAGCTATTAGTGTTATATAGTACATCATCAATGTGACAACTTCGAGAGGATGTGTAATACATAACCAGAATAGTCCCATTTGGACATCAGTATATGGTACTTACTGGTATTAATAATGTAGTGGGTTTAGTTTCATACAGCAAATAGACATAATTCTGATTCTAAGCAGCAGTGAAATTCCTGTAAATAGTGTCACAGCAGCTTCTACCATGCAGTAACTTTTGTGATAAGAAATGGCTCTCGGACTAGAGTCTATGTATACTGATTACTACCACTTACTCTACTATAGGAGTAAAAAACCCATAATCAAAAAAAAAAAAAAAATCCAAACAAAACAACCCCAAACCTTATAAAATCAAAGCAAATAAAATCTTAACAAAAACTGGTCAGTCTTTTCATCAGCACAAGTGTGTGGTAACATAGTATGAATTATTCTGTGAGTAAAGATGAGCAGCAAAACAGACAGCTTTGGAAAATAAAAAACTCTTGACATACAACACAGAGGCTACATCTTCATTATTTAAACATAAAGTGCTGAAAATAAGAGACTCCAACATGTACTCAAAGGAGTGATGAAGAAACCAGGGCAGAGAAAAGGTGTCAATTTTTTTCCTTAAAACTACATGTTTTGTGGTACCTAAATTAAAACTTACTTTTCTTTTCTTTTTTTTTTTTTCCTTCTTTAACCGTAACAATTTATGTTTGTTTGTCTCAGTGGTCACTGAAATGTAAACTTAAAAGGGCCTCAGTATTTGGCAGTCCAATACTACATCTAGTGTCAAACCAGCACTGCATCTGAGGATCTTTTCTACTCAGTTTTACCTCTGAAAAGGGACAGAAAGAAAGACTAGAAGACTAGAAAGACTAAGGAAACAGTTAACATGGAAGTCTAATTAGATCAAAGCAAATGTAAAATCTTCTAGAGCCTCAAAAGAAAATAGTCTTCTACTGTTTAACCAGAAATATATCTCAAGATACTTACTATGTTAGTGTTATTTCCCTTCTTAATCATTATAAACTTCTCCTGTTTTACTGTGTACATTCTTTTTTTCACCCTTGAATTAAAACATAACTCATAGATGTCACTGCAGAAATTAGCAGGTTATAGAAACAAAAGCTGGGCAACATTTACATGAGCAGCGGCTGGGGAGGAATCCAATAGCAAAGCAAGACAATGCACAGCAAGCTTGCACTAATCCAGCATAAGTCCAAAGCATCTGGTCAACTAACCTTGCAGGTAGTCCTCTGCCTCAAATACCTTTTCCATCTTAATGCTGCTTCTACCTCCATCAGCTGGAGGAAAATAAAAATTAAAAAAATCTGTGAATATATTTTTTACTACTGTATTTCAAGATATATCTGAAGGTAGAATTCAGCCCTAACAGCCTTACCTGAAGATTTTCACTGATTTCAGTGGACTTGTGTCATACTCTAACCTTCCTGGTTGGAGCTTAAATTTTAAAACCAAATAAACTTTTCAGCAATGAATGTAAATTTCCTTCTTCCTAGTGAAAAAGATTCCTACTGAAGATGGCTTCAGCCTTTGTTCCTTACATTTGTGTGTTCTTGGACTAGAAAGAAAGGCAGCCATTTTGTTGTATATACGAACCCAGTATTGAATGCTATGTCAAGTAATTCCTTCCTTGACCAATAAACTGGTGATTTTATTGAGCAACGCATAGCACAATGCTTAGGTTGCACCCTGTACTGACAATACAGTTTCCTGATGGCCAGCAATTTTCCATCTCTGATTTCACCTATAGTGACTATCTGCAGATTGGTTGTTTACAGACTTGTACCTTCAACTTTAAACTCTGATTTCTGCTAAACTATCAGTGAAATGTGTTGGGGAAAACATGCTTGAAGAACGAAAGATGACTGAAGAAAAAGCTTACGTGAATATTATTCAATTATTTTGCATAATGTTTATGGAAATTTTTTCATGTCTTTCATACAATTTTTTAACCTTCAGTAATATCTAGTTAAAAAATGTTTTTGAAAGACATGTATGAACATTCTTTCCATATATGAATATAAATCTGACAAAATGTGCAAACATAAGCATTATGTATATTTTTGCTAGCCTTGCTTGTCTTTTGTCAATACACTGAAAGAAAATATGTATTTCAATATTTTTAATAAAATGTAACAAAAATTCTTCTAATTAGTCAGAAAAAAAATATTATAAACTGTGTTTTTAGAGTATTCTTCAGATTATCAGTTTGACCTGATAACAATCACAATGATACAAAAAAATAAATTCCAGACACCTAGATACACAGATCATTTTAAATGAGTTTAGGTTCAGAACCAAACAAAAAAATTCCAAGAACAATTTTTTCATGTAACTAAGTATGACTTTTAATCCTAGATATTTTTAAGAAATGAAGGTCAATAGCCAGTGTGTTAGTTTATTTCTATTTCATATTAAGGTTGTTTTGTTTTGTTTTGTTTTCCTTGGCTTTGTTTGTGTTTGGCGCTTTTTTTTCCCTTGAAAAGAATACTAATATGCTGTAGGTTATACCTAAAAAAATTTAACTATCCAACATACATTAAAATAGAGATACTTAATTTTTACTTAAATTTGTCTCAAACACACATACACACATGCATACACACATGCACAAAGTCTTCCTTTGATTTTAACTGGTACATCTTATAATTTGTGAATAACACCCAATTTTGAAAATCTGTCCCTTGAGCAACTTTAACAGACATCCTTTGACTAAAGCACTTGTGTATCTTATGTTTATTACTTTAATAAATATAATTATAAACGCTCAAAACAGGTTGTGAGTCAAAATTAAGTCTGGTTGGGTAGGCAGACCTTTCTGAAATCGACTTTTACATACTGTTTCATGTATCACCAAAAGGAAAGCAGAAAAAAAAGTATTTAATTTCAAAGAATTTGAAAATTAGTATAAGTTTTTAACCTATGATTATTTGTAATAAATTTTGTTTCCTATCTGATAACATGAGAAGTAAGAAAAGACTAAACAAAACCAGTACAGATTTAGCCCTTTGAAATAGAAGGAGTACTACTGACTTTTCCAAAGAGAGTTTGCTCTGGAGTATTCAGATTAGCATACAGTTGCTACTTTAGAAAAGCACAGGTCTCGATCTGCCAGCACTATGAGGATGTCTCGGTAATCTTACCATGTCTTAAAAAGCAAAAGACACACGTTTTTAAGGTGGTAAACCATGCCAAATTTCTGCATAGATGGGAATGTAGGTTACATCTAACCACCTCCATGTACATACCTGAATCTGAGCATCTTAATATTGTGTGGAATCATGAATATTTTAAGGAGTCTAATATAACAGATATCTATATACTATAAAATAGTTTATAATCTTTGGCTCATTGTGCAAGTCTATAAACAGTTGATATAATAAAAAGTTGTGTGTTACCTTCCCTTCCTTTGTTATAAAATACACTAATTTATGTCTTTCCTTTAACTTTGGTGAGCTTCCCCAATAACTACAAAAATAGTTTCTGACAATATTTTCCATGTGAAATATATCCTGCCCCACAACTGGCACTAAACTGGCAGTGCTCTTTCTAAATTTCACTTAACTCTTTCAACGTTAGCACAAGTGGAATTTCTGTTCTGAAAGTGATAAACTCTATAAAAATGCTGCTAGTGACTTTGGAGTGAACAGAACGCTTCCTGATTCTGGGGCACTCTTCTCGTATAAAGAATCCACTTCAAAAACCTTCAAAGTCAATGCAGATTCCCAGTGGCTTCATTCAGCATCTGCTCAAACCCTGTTTCTGATATACCACAAATATAGTAGGTGAAGAAAAAGAAAAGAAGAAAAATCATTGTGCTTAATGGAATACAGATACACAATTAGCTGCTTATTTCAACACCATTTCTCAGCTATTTCATAGTAATGAATGGGGACTATATTTTTGGAATATATTTGGTGATTTAGAGAGTAATTAGGCAAATATAGTTGAACAATTGTCTATCTAATAAATCATGATGTATACTTCATTTAACAATTTCTTTTATGTTTTAATTATTGATGTTTATGTCTCCTGTTGTAATTTGTTGCTAAAACATTGTTAAGTACTGTCCTGGTTTGAGTAACACAGGACTAATTTCTTTTCTAATGCTTGGGAAAAATGTACTTTTAGAAGACTGTAGCATCCAAATTGGTGAAAATATTTACTTTATAGCCACCTATGGTGTGTGGGTTTCAACGTCTCAGTGTTTTCAAGCTAGTCAGGTGCAGGGATGAGGAGGAGCGAGACCCAGACACTTGACCCAAGGATTATTTCATAACATGAACACCACATTCAACATAAATTAGAAAAATTTCCTGCAAAGTTCTCTCTCCCTTGATGGTGGCAATCCAGAGGAATTCTGACCCCAGTGCTGGACCCCTGAGGCCTTCCCTTTCTCCCAAAGCCATAGCACTTGCAGCGTCCGACATTTTCTGCCCACTGCTGGAAATGTACGTCTTCCTAGTAGTATAGATGGCAGAGTATCGTCCTTGTATAGTATATATGGGTATTGGGATCAGTATTGGTTCTCTACTGTTAGTACTGTTAACTATCTAGTCCTATCCTATTAAATCTGTTTATATTTCAATGCCCAGGTTTCCTTGTCTTCTGCCTGATTCCCCCTCCTGGGTGGGGAGGGGTCACCAGGTGATAGAATAATTGTCTAAATGACAATAAAATGTTGTGGGTTTCTCAAACATAACAGGTTTGTTCAAGCAGAGACTAAAGGCTGCTCTTCTGAAGTCTGTGGCTGGGATCCTGACTTTAGGCCTGTTCGTCCTCTTTGGGTGAGAGAGTAATTGTCTAAATGACAATAAACTGTTGTGGGTTTCTCAAACCATAACAAGTACTCTGTAAAAATAATGTAGTTTTGTGGAGACATTAAACAGTAAGTGCCGTCAAAATAGCTCAACACATCCGTATGTTATTTTGCTAGTTACCAAATTCTAGTCTGGTCTGTGTGTCTGGTCTATTTTTACTTTTCTGTCCTGTTCCCATCCCCAACTCACTCTCACCTTCAGATATTTCAACTACTGTTACAGATTTGACCTACCTCTCTTTCTAAATGCCGTGACGTTAACATTCATGAAAAATATTTCATTTTCACTTCTGTTTAAATCACATATTACACACTGCCCTGGTATTTGGATCCTATGAAAAACTGCTTTCCTTGCACCCTTGCTGCTGCTCATCATTGCTTCCTTGGATATCAGAGCTACTTTCCTCTGAATGCATTAGTCATTCATGAATAATGACATAAAAGCCTGCCAGTGCTTTAGAAAAGAAGCCCTTTATTACACTTTTCTAACAACCATTAATATCTGTAATACTCAGCAGTTTTCTGATTTTCTTTCGTGAAAGGACAAATCGTGACTGTATGGCATGGGGTCTGAAACTATTACTACTTTCATTAATGCAGCTGAAGTGCAAGGAAACAGAACAATAGATTTTGTCTGTGCCTGATGAGGGAAATTTTTAGGTTTTCAAATGCCTGTTATCTGCCTTCATTGAATTCATAAACACTAATTAGTTTAGCATCATGGTCACATTTTTCCTGATCCAGGTGTCTGAAAGAAGGCAAGGCTGCTTATATATCAAATAATTTCCTTCACGTAAAGTATCATTAGAATTATTTTTCCTATTAAAAAAATTATACAGTTACTAGTTGTAATGACCCTAATTCTTCTTCATAGGCCTGTAACTCTTTAGGTTACAGAAAACCTAAAAGGTATAGTCTATACATGCTGAAGTGTTACACTGGGAGGGGGGGTGCAGAAAACAAGGGTAGTGTTTCATGTCAATCTAATGGATGATTCAAAATACATTTATATATTCCCAAGGGGACTTGCTGGCTTTTTCTCCAAGAATAGGCAGCACAAGCAGGAAGAAAAGTCAGTGATCCAAATGCATTGTCTGAAAAAAAACCTTGATATACTTCATATACTATGCATACTTGTACTCATTGACTGCACTCTGATTAATTCCCTGTAAACATGTATTTAGCATACAGTATCTGGGGTGTTTTCCTTATTAAATGTTGAGGGACTCTTAAAGCTGTACTGTTCTTGGAAGGCAGTAAGTTAAAATTTTTACTGTGCAGGAATAGCTTAGATTTGTTGGGGAGAACTCTGAAGCTACATATATGGAAATGGAATTACTCTTAAAATAACTTCCCAGAGCAGTCAATATGTAGGTACTTTCCAGACAGCTTAAGCCTGCAGACAGGTGACTAGAACAGCTTGTCCAAAAATGATATAAAAGTTCCTACTTCGCCCTTCCCAACAGTAGTAGTCAATATGATTCCCTTGCAGCCAAGAGACTAACATGCCTGGAGGCAGGTCAACATATAGAGACAGATGTCTATAAAAGTCTAAATTCACCGTATTCAGGTTCTAGCAAGAATCTAGTTCAGAATGCATCAAGAGAGAGAATGTATCTAAAGCAAACCTGCTAGCAAGTAATTCTCTGCAGCTTAAGAGATGAATAAGCTGGTTTCTAATGTCATGTATAAAGTATATAAGGACATCTATGCACATCCATAATATTGTCAGTAATTTAAAACAGAATTTAAATTCCTTTCCAAATCTCAAAATATTAGAAAAAATAGCAAAACAGATTATTATCAGAGTGACACCACTCTGTGAAGTGTTGGAACATATGGTATAAGCTCTACAAAACAAAACTTTAAAAATAACATAAGAATATATCAAGTTAACTGATACCATTATTCCTCCAGTTATCCTTCCCCCTTTTCTCCATCATGTTCTGGGCAGGGTGGGTGGAAAGAGGAAGGAAGTTAATAAGCACTTTCTAAGGGCTCTTGTATCCACTTCTACTGCCTATAAAGATAGTTGTTGTCATATAAGGTAATGGACCTTATAACCCTGCACTGCTACAAGGCATTAAGTAGATAAAAGATAAATATTTTAAATAGATAAAATAAACATCGAAATATATTTCCAATATACTTTTAATTTATAGCTAGTAGTAGATGAACTGTTTTTTAAAATCATTATTTTCCAAACAGCAATCCTTCATTTTGTATATCATTTTTTTAATAGAAATAAATGATATGTATTTATATCCCTTGTCAGGTATCTTGCCTTGAAAAATATAATGTAATTTAAAGTATGTCACTCCAGGAGAAGACACACGGGAATCACACAAAAGCAACTAGTATTTTCTTCAAACAGTGAGAGTACAGAGATTTTTCAATATCTCAGTTTCCCATAGCAACCCACTTGTTGACGTACTTTAAGAAAATTTTGTCCATTTGTACCTGATTTTTGATTTCAAAAACTAAGCAATAAAAGAAAACAGTCATTACTGGGATGTAACTGAAACTTTATTCCAAAAAGGATTAACTGATACAAAAATACACATACTTTTTTTTATAAAACATGTTTTGTTTTCATACTTTGTCAGTAGCAAGGTGTGTGTGTATATACAAAAATGAGATGACCGTATCAATGTCATAAAAATGATACAGACTTCTGTTTTTAAGTAATTATCATGCATGCCTTGTATAATCATAAGTAGCTTCGTTGATACTTTTAAAAACAAAAAGCAAAGATTAATCTGGCAGCCATAAATATGTTGTAACTATGTTATTATATTACAATATGTAATCATGAAAAAAGTTAATCTGAATTCCTAGACTCTTTTCATTGCAACAGACAACTGAGTCAATGTACAGTTGTTCAGTTTTTTCTCCAATAAAATTAACTGAGGTCTAAGGCATCAGTTGAAAATGTATTTCTAGGCATCTGGGAAAAATTTCCAACACTCACTGAACTAAAATTTAAAAAAAAAAATAATTCAAAACACCATAAGACATTTTTTGTAATGGTTTTGTCACTTTTTTCAGAATTGCAACATGGAGCTGAGCTCCAAGTCCAGTCTGTTCTTATCCTCAGCTGCAGAACAGAGGGCATTTCTGTACACTTCTGCCAAGACATGGGTTTGAGTTTGGAGGGCAGTGCTATACTGTCCTTCAGTCACATCCTGTACGATGTCCCAGATATTAGGTATTAGTCCTCAGGAGGAACTTAACCACCTGTAGCAGAAGCATTCTTATTCCTACACTAGAGCTGAATGAGCGTTGTCCTCAGTGGCTCTATATCTGTTTAAATACTTATATATTCACAAACCAAACTCCCTTGGAGTTTAGTAACATATTAAGCAGATGTACCTCCAATAAAGACCAGACCTTTTATTTGCATTGGTATGTATGGCTGTTTCTTCCTCTCCACTGGACAGTTAATCTCAGTGCCTCTTAAAATTGCTTATATACCCAATGAGTACCAAAATCAACTCATACCTAAGATCATATAAAAGAAACCTAAACGAATGAAATTCATCCAAAAAAAAAAAAGTAGGATTGGAGGATTTTTCAGTTTAAATTATACAGTTATCCATATAGATGATTTTCCAGTACCCTTGATTACTACTCTTCAAACACTGAATTTACTTTATGTCCTGTACTAGGTACTTTAGAAGTTGCAAGACAGCTTTTCAGAAATCCTTTTTTCAATTTTAGGAACCTAACTGGCAGAAATGTAATTGAGGAGTACATTTGTCTCCCTACTGATACAAAGGCAGGTCATTCATGAGCTACTTGAATCATCTTTCCACACACTTGCTGGTATTCAAGGTCAGATAATAGTGATGCTTGTTCTTTTTAATGTCAGTAGTTGACCTTTAAGGATCCTCTTCTGATATCAGGATATTTAAAAGCTGATAGGACTTCTGGTGTTAAATGTTAGATTTTTTAGAGAGGTTTTATTATTATTATTATTATTTTTAAAGCAGACATTTAATTTTGATCTTTTTATGTTAAGATTATAATATTTTATGATACTTTTCTTAATTTCTACATATCTATAAAATAAATAAAGCTTCAGATACAGAATAACATAGAAAATAATGAAATCAGATAGAGAAAAGTGTATTTTAAAATGTGTTTCACTCTATCTTGGTATGAGGAAAACTTTTATTAAATGCCTGCAATGTGAAAAAACCTTAGGAGGAGAAATGCACTTTTGATATGAGAAGAAGAGAAGACAAAATCAGCTTCCTGGGAAGATAGGTTTCCCTCTAGTCGTTGGCCTTTGGATATTTCAAGAACTCATTACTGGTACATTCTTTGTGACCATGTTTTTTTTCTGTTCTGTTCCGTAGGAGCGTAACGACCAGATAATCTTACAGAGCTTGTAGGATTCGTTCCATTCCTATAATAACTTTAAGAAACTTTTCTGAAATTCTTTCATCCTTAAATCATGCTGGAAGCAGTGCAAGAAATAGTTTTCTTGGATTGTCTCATATTTTTGGTCTCAGTGATCCCAGACAGCAGCTATAGTGATAAAAAGTGAACCAAGCTTTTATAAAACTCAGCACTAAAAGTTTAGTTAAGGTGGTTAAAATTCTTCAAGGTGCTTGGTATATCTCAAAAATGTTCATCTACCTTGACTACAGATATAGCTGAATGTTATGTTGGTAGATCGATGTCATATCGGCCTTCAGAGATACTTGAATAGAAATACTGAATAACTGAGAATTCATTAACCAAGCACCCAGAATTCATGATGTGGTCTGGTACGAAAGCACACTCTTTCAATTTTCCAAGGGATGTCTACTTAGTCTGCATATGTTGATTATTAGTAACAGGATCCGATATATCCCCCCTTTACTATTTTATTTTAATAAACTTCCCCCCCTTGACATTTTTCTTACTTTTTTACTATTAAATGACAATTTATGTATTTAGTTTACATACCATACTCTCTGCTGATATTTATCCAAGTAAGCAATTGGAGAGGGTTTGGTTAAATTTTGATTGTATTTGGCAATGCTTAGATTGGTGAAAAAACATTTAGATTTCATGATATAAATGAATACTCCAGAAAATATACAAGGAGGTAATTTAGAAATTTTAATGGATCTCTGTCACATCTTTAGGCGTCTTTGAAAAACTAACCTTAAGACGCTTAAGTTTTTAAGTATCCTGAGACACCCAGTAACAGTGTTTTTAAAAATGCTTATAAAGCTACTAGTAGATCATAAAGTTATTCTCACCCAGCAAGTGTGTAGCAGATACAGCCATAAGTGAAATGGAAATACACATTTGTATGCCTTCTCCACACAGTCTTATATTGCATTAAAGATTTTTCCATCAATATAGCTGTTAAACTAAAATTAAAATTGTAATTTGCCTTTCATTAAAGAACTGTGTACACATTTGGTTCATTACAGTGGTTTTTTCAGTGGTTTTCATTGATTTTTTTTTTTTTCCACTTCAACTGCAGTTTGTCTGATTTTAGAGCAGATCAAGACTCTAATACTTACCCACTAGAACTAAACTTTATGTCAAGGAAATTAATCCCTTGATAGTACAATTGTAAGTAAATTTGATAGTATCATGACAGCTCTTGAAGAAGGATATTACAAATTCCAAAAGCTACTCTTCCTCCCAAATAAAAACTAATCTTCAGTGAAAGCCGAAGAAGAAATATTCTGTTCCCTTTGTAAATCCTTATCAAAAACTCAGCCATTAGAGTTGCAGCACATTTTCCCCAAATGGAGACATATTCTTTACACTGAACTGGTTCATTTTTATCTGTCTTGTTAGCCCTTATACTGTCAGGTAATTCTCCTTGTTTATTAACAAATAACTTTGGGGGCATTTAGCATCCGGTATTGAGGCAAATGGTAAGACATTGACACTAATGTAAAAATCACATGAATTAAACACCACATGGTAAAGATGCAGTTGAAAAATATGTTACGTATTACAGAAAAAGACTTTATGAAAACGCTAGGAGAAAAGAAACTTAATTTTGAAAGAAATGTTGTGTCTGCAAAAGAAGCAGTGATCTCCTATGAATCAAAGCAGAATAAAGTCTGGTAATAGGAAGCAAGCCGTGGTACCATTTCTTCCTCTTGATAAAAATGGGATTTGTTGCAGACAACAGCAGTTCATAATAAAAGTTGTATTACAAACAGAGCTGGCTGAATACTGCAAAAGAGCAATTTCCAAAAACATCTAGGATCATCAGGTACTCACACATTGCTATGGAGGAATGCTGATAAAAATAGCTCATTATAATCACTTGTAAGTGGAAACTGGGGGTTCTACCATACTTTTTTTTTCATAATAAATTATATATGGGCATACATACATACACACATGCACATACATGTATGTACTATAAAAATACTTTTTATGTCATTTTAATTTTAGTTTTTTTCAAATTTGAACTCACCAAAACCAATTTCAAATGAGAAGAGTTTCAATGGAATCAGTTGAACGAAACATTGAACTGCTGCTTACTTTCACTAAAATGACATTTGGGAATTCTTCTCCAAGTACTTATTCTCTTCTCTGTGGCACATTTCTCTGACTAGTGTACCTAGTGGTAACACCAAAAATATTACAATAGAGAAAATATTCATCTTTCTGTGGTTCAATATAGCCAATTGACTCAGAAAATTAGTCCTATAAGTAACGTCAATGTTCCAAAGGAAAAATAAGACATTATTACAGAGAAGGAAAAAAAAAAAGAAAGAAAGAAAGGTTTATTTAAAGGAGAGCATAGTAAGCCAATTCAATAAATCTAGCAATTTTAGGTGAGGGGGTTTGTAATTTCAAAGCCTTTTTTTTAGTTCTTTTTTTATATATCAATTTGAAGAAAAGGACAACTATTTCATTACATAAATTTTACATTTCATAATTATTTAGTATCTTTCAATTAGTATACTTTCCTTCCATGTTTCTTTGTCAATTGAATATTCATCATAGGAATGACCACATTGCACATGAGCAGTCAGGGATATCTTCCTTTTGTTATCTACAATCCAGCATTCATTATCACTGTCCTACCTCTAAAATACTGGCCCTATTTAGAAATAATAGCAACATCATACTTTAGACACACAGTCAATATAACAGACTCACCCCCCAAACAAAGAGAACAGTTTGCAAATACCCAAAAGCTTATGTGGGTCTGAATGCACTGTTGCACATGTTTCAAGAAACTACCAGTTGCATGAGGAGGAAAATAAAAACCACAGACAGAATAATTTTGCCTTGTTTCTCATTCCAGTTTAAAAAGTATGGGTGGAGGAGGGGAATGATGAAGAGAAAATGCGTCACTTGGCCAGATTTACTTGCAGGTATACACATCCAGAATACGGAAAGCTGAGAGAATGAGAATTTAATGGTTTCTTCTCTTCAGTTTCTGATTGTCATACCACCATATGATTTTATAAATGGAGGTTCTGAAGCTTTCCCCCAGGTTCTCAGTGAAAGCAGCAGTAAAGAGAAGTAGTAAGATGGATGTATTTGCAGACTGCTGAGAAAAAGAGAGTTGGAATGTGTTTGTATAGTTTCTAGGCCTCACAAAAGGCCCTTTTATCATCAAGATTTTTGTCACTGGGTTAAGAAATAACAGATATAATAAATAAAAGATTAAAAGAAAAATTGTTTTATGAAAAGCAGTACTTTAAGCGTAAGTCATATTGGTGGAGAAAGGTTTTAAAGCAAATTAAGAAGTTTAAATTTTAGGATAAATTTTTCTGGTTTTCTGCAATATTCTTTAAAGAATTGCAGAATATTCTTTAAAGTTAGTGTTAGTGGCATAATACATGATATGAATTGCTAAACTTTATAATGTAAAAAAATGCTGAAACACTTCAGTAGCTGTTGCATGTTGTATGCAAATTACTACTTTCCAATCAATATGCATTTTAAAATACAATTGGTATTCTGGAGCTATAATATGCAATCTGTGCTACTGATGTTATGTATTCACATCATAGATATGAGCTCTAGAGAAACAATTACGATATATGCTGCAAATGCATATTAAAACACAAATTACATTAAGGACCATGCTTTAAAAGGAAACATAACCCAGGCTTCAATTTTGCACCTGCAGCCATTTCCAGAATCAATAGTGTGGACACATAATTGCAAACCAAACGATTGCATGTAACTGTTAAGATAGTTAATTTTCAGGTTCAGTCATCCAGTTACATATTTAAATGCTGTAATTTGTGTCAACAATTATTAATGTCTATAAGATTTCCATTACAAAATTTATTTTGCTTTTACAAATTGGGCCTTAATATCCATGCACTTTATTGTCTTCAGGTATGCTATTGGTTGAAGGAAAGGGGGATATCTGTAATAATATGAAAAGGAGATTTACAAATCTACACAAATTTATGTTTCTGGTGAAATTTCAAATTAATGTAATCTGTATTACATCTAGAGAAGCTGAAAAACATAGTTCTTGAGGTACAAGAAATCTTTGGGGGCATGACAGGTCCAAAGTGGGTTAAAGCTACTTACAGGGTTTTTTCCTCCAAATTTCCAGCATGTTAGAATTTTCTTAGACCCTGCTGGATAATTTTCTTAGACCTCTGAAGCTGACCTGCTGCTATTAGACATTCGAGCCTGAGAATGTTGTTCCCACAGACCACAGACCAGCTGTGATGTGTTGTAGGTGCTCATTTCTGTGCTGGGTACAAAAAAATCTGTGCCGTGAACAGGCATCTTATGGTATCCCTTAGTCTAAGACAGTTTTGTCAGAAACCTACACAAAACCTAAAAATACTACCTTAAAGTTTGGACAAAATATTCTGGATCTTAATGAAATACTGTTCTTTAGTGAAACTTGGCTCTGTCAGAAAAATTCCAGGCAAAACTTCTCACACTCATGTTACCTGACCTTTGATTTGCCTCACGCAATATTTCTTATATACTTGTAAAGTTCATATTTGTGAGAATAAAAGAAAACCCAATGAATCCATCATACTCATGGTTTTTAGCCATCAGTGGATGGATTAACTACATTTGGAAACAGATAAGTTCATCTGAATGCAGTTTTGTTTGGTCTTCCACAAGACCAACCCACAGACTACTTAACTAAGTGAAACACATTGCCTTGAACAAGAATATTTTACTTTGTGTTTGCTAGTTAGTAGCTACTAAGCCATAGCTCAGCTATAGAAACATGAACACAAAACCTTTAGGAGAAACGCTAAAGTATTTCTCCTAAATCCTGATTCTGCAGTACGCAGATGGATAGCAACTTGCCACACCTTGATGGTACTAAAGGCCTTCTAAAGTACGCCTATGAGGTCTTTATACCTTAAATCCCTTATTGTATGTTATGGTTTTCTGGTCTGAGCCATGTAAACGGCTGATTTCCTAGGTATTCAAAATATTTTGTTTGTTTCAAATGAAAAAACCACATAAACTGCCTACTCAATTATTCCCATCCTCAGATTAGAATTCGATTCTCAGGATGAGAATTAGCAAAGTACTGCCAGCAGATTATCTGAGGCCCCATATGTGTTTACAGATCATGTACATCATAAAGAAGGTTCAATAATCAGAGAACTGTGCATGGCTATGGAGTTTGCCTATTATCCAGTATAAAAAGGATTTATAACACTTGAAAGGGGTTAGGAAAAACATTGGCTAAATTACTATCATCACTCAGGGTAGGATTTATTTTACAGGTTAGGCCACCAATGGGTATCTAGTTATCTAGTCAATATTGTCAATGTTGTCAATAGATTCTCAAAAGCTGTTTAGCTGATCAGCCACCCAAACACAAGACTAAGTTTCCCAGAGCCATCTGCTGTCACTGTAAACATTGTGAGATATGTTCTTAGGCTTCACTTACCTCTTTATTTCAGAAAGATGAGTGTCTCTGCAGGTTTTATGTCATATCTTTTAGCCACACAAGCATGCCTCAGATGTCTCAAAGTGTCAAAAATGGCATTAAATACTTACACTCTGGATTCCCACCTTAAATTTCTATGTTACAGAGGGGTGAACTGCTCTTTAACCTCCACTGGCTATATTGAATAAGCACATGGGTCACTTCTCTGCATGAAGGCACCTTCTGTCATTTTAGGTATTTTAAGTTATCTGACATATTGATGTAAATACAATGCAGAACCTATAGGAAAGCAAAGCTCTACTGGCATGGTGGATAGAAAGGTACTCGGTGGAATTTCAATTGGCAGTAGATAACTAATATGCAAATAAGCTGATTGCAATTCACATGTGACTATCTACATACAGACACCATCTGCAAACAGAATCTCATCCTCAGTTTTATGGGCTTTTTGGAGCACACTTTATAATTTTTATATGTGAATTTGTATGGAATTCCTGTAACTGTGGTGAAAGTAGCTGTGCTTGTAGAGACACCTGAAAAGGAGGAGGGCAGCCTGGTGAATTTAAAGGTCTGGATCTTTAGCTGATGTAGATACACGTAGCTCTGGTGCCTTCAATAGAGGTACACTGATTTATATCATCCAAGGAGCTGACTGAGCCATACCACAAGCACTCAGTGTTGTCTGAGGTCTGTATTCTGTGATGCTAACTTGTCATATGGCAAAACCATTTATCTTTAAAACTCAAGAGAGAAAAAATATTAAACTGTCTTTTACTTAACAGACACTGTTCTAACAGTATTTGCATACAGAGATATATTTCTTTGATCGTTCAGAATTGTAAAATAAGGTATTCCTTGGGAAGATCTGCCTCAAAATTATTTGAAACTAAGTCTTCAAAATATGAAAAATCAAAAGGCAGTGTTTTCAAATATCAGAATACTGTTTAGAAAGCAACATGTCCATGTTTTACTATTTAAGAGAAAAAAAATAGCCAATTTAGTAATTAGGTGTTGTTGACTTTCTGATAGTTATAAGCAATATCTTGGTAACTCTCTGCCTATAACAACATTTACTGTTAATATTATAACTCTGTTCAGCTTACTTAAAAAGAAACCTCAGCAAAAATTAATTCATAAAAGATCTGAATGGTTTTTTTTTTTTTGGTGATGGTTTATGTGCCCCTAAATGCATTATTTGCTTGTTTCCTTTATAGAGCATTTTTGAGTACAAATGAAGCAAGCAGTTTTGAATTGATTATTGTAGGTTTACTTGGTATTCATATACACTTGTGCAGGTATGAAAAATAAGTGTCTGAGATGGATTTACATTTTCCTTCAAAAGCAAAAGCTCACATTTCTGTACTCTTTTTGAAGAAAGGTTTTGTGTACTTGACAAAGCCAGTGAGTATGGTTCAGACTAGTGACCTGAATCATTAAATGCTGTCAAAAAAGAAGAATATTGTTCTAGTGACATCAATCAAATGGTAATGCCCTTTGACATTATTCCTAAAGGACTGTGAAAACTATAGCAGAGAGCTATGGGATGTTTTATTATTGCACATGAAATACCAAGCAGAATTTTTGAGTGGGCAAAGGGATTACTTGGTATAACATCAACACAAATCTTATTTCAATAATACAATACTTTTATTTACATATATATAAAAGCATTGTGGATTAGAATTTCATTGTTTCGTGTAGAAGCTGGATGGGATCATATAACAAAACCTTACAATTTTGGTCCAGGCCCTGGCATTGTGAAACGCCAAAAAATTAGACTCTACTTTAATTCTCACGGTAAAGTTCAGTAATTCATATAATTAAAGATTTCTAACTCAACATTGTACGTCCAGGATAGGAATACTTTTTACCTATAATTAATAAAAATGTTAAGTATGTTCTGAAGTCGTGCCCCAGTTTTTTCTCAGTGACAAAGACATACTTTGTACCACTCATATAGAAAGTCAGAGACAGCAGTAAAAGCATCTTCCAACTTTCCTAACCTTTCCAACTCTTTAGCTTGATCCAGTGCTGAGATGGTTTCTAGCTAATTTATACTAGCTGAAGGGCTACTCAGACCTTGCCTTCCTTCACCTCTGGCATTTTTTTCGGAAGCAACTAGAAGCAGCATGTCATGAAAAATGTTCAATATCTTCTTTACAGCCCTAGAAAGATCCTTTTGCATTCTAGGAAGCCCTAGTGCTCCCTAAGGGCATTTTCCTGATGATTTCTCACTTAATTTAAGCAAGTGGAGCTAAACACAGTACATTGGTTATATAAGACTAACTTCAAATTATGATTACGTTTGATCAATAACTTAATAAATATTTCAGCTCTCCAAATATATTTTTTGGCTATGATTTCCCACATTTTTTCTTGTAGATCAAATATAACTTACATTTATGACACCTATCTATATTTGTAATTGGAAACCTGGCTGTCACAGGAAATGGTGTGTCATGAGATAATTCATTTTATTATCTATTTTAAGCGGAGCAAAAATTTACTTTCCTTTAAGTGGTCAGATAACATCTAAAAGGACCTTGGTTTTCCTACACTGGAATTCCATTGTTAGTGGAATAATGAAAAAAGGCTGCTATCCTGAAGAATGCTGGTAAAGAGAAACATATAGGATTGGATTATAAAATGTTCATGAAAGCATATAACATTGCCATTTCATCAAATTTTGCTCCTTCCTTGATTACGTCTATTAGCTATGCATTAATTCTACTGACTTTATTAGGTTGAGGGATTTTAGGAAAGATTTAGGTAGCCAGGGTTGGAAGAAAAAGAACAAAATAGTGCTAAACAGTGTATTAGAACTAAACATGACCGGGATTTGGTGTAATTTTATAGCAAATTTGCAATAAATCACATGAAGTTATAGAAGAATAATTAATATATATAAGGGAGAAGAAGAAGAAAGGAGAAGCTTCAAATATCTGCAATAGGAGCTAGTTGCTGTTTAATAAGCAGTTACTTTAAAATAACATATTTTTCATGATCAAAATGTCTAACCACAAGCTTTCCAGAAAATCTTTTTTTCTTCACTGTAACTGACGCCATATGCACTGGCATAAAGTGAAATTAATTGTAACTCCTTACAAAAGTTTTTAAAAAAACTCCCGAACTACAATGCCTATAAAATGCATTCTTGTCTATAATAAAGGGTCTTTTATTCATGGAATAATGTGTATTCTGATGCCTGACTAAAGAGCTCAACAAAAATTACAGCTTTGTTGTGTCTGAAATTTTTATAGTAAAGAATATTTGAGGAGAACTAACATTTTAAAAAATTAATAACAGCACACAAAATGAATGGCAATATACAGTTAGCACTAGGTGTCTAGCACTGACATTCAATGATAATTATGTAAGTATTCAATAGGTATTTTGTCTTCCATTTGTCTGCGGTTTTATTGAAATTTTTTTTGGTATGGTAGTAGGTTATTAGTGTTGAGTGTGTTAGCTCTGGGAAGGTTCAAACAGAGTCACCTTTAAAAATAACAACTATAAGAGTCACATGCTTTCATAAAAGAAGGTTAAGATACTTTAGGGAATATTTTTTTCCTTTGTATGAATATGAATAATTCCTGTTAGCCATTCTGGCAGTGCAGTATATGCACAGAAGGGGGAATGGACCTTTTCTGATGACTTTTCCCTCAAAAAATCAAGTAGTTGATTGTTTGTCTTCTCCTTGGAACAGTTACTACTTAGGCTGGATCAACTCTGGCAGAGATCAATACAGTAACATTGATAAACAGATTAAAACCAGGAAATGTTCTGATTTTTTTTATACAAGCTTTAATAAGCTCATTGTACTTTGACTCCAATAAAATAATTATATAATTACACTAATCTGATTAGCCAAAATAACTTGACAAGAAATCGGTTCTGAAGTGTACATTTATAAGAATATATCACAAGTAAAATTGAGTGAAAAAACTGTTTTACTAAATTATGTCAAGGAATGTTAAAACTGAGGGGAAAGGATTCAAAAATATTGAAACAGATGGCCCTTTTTCTACCTTCACACCCAAGCTTGGCCATTGTCAGATAACTTGTGCAATCCTTGGTAAAATTACTTTGAATAAATGCAACAATGTAATGTTTTAATTTTTGCTTTCATGAAATCTACCAGTTGAATAATAAATTGGGAAGTAAGTGCCTATATTCTATTTTTTCTGAGTTGAAGATAAAATCTGTTGATTTTATTGAACAATTGAAATACAAGGAATATCAGCTGGTTTTACATGAAATTTATTTACATTAAATGAGAACCACTACCTTTACTAACTCTCCTATGGTTTCCAGTTCAGCTGTCATGACTCAGATCTTGGACTTGAATTTATATGCTTGATTTGTTTTTTAGTCCCATCTGGGCTTTCTTGATATTAAGTCACCCTGGGTCTCTTATACAATGAAATGGTAGAAAAGCATGAATAGTCAAAACCTGCTGCAACTCTGCCTGTTTGTCTCAGTTGACAGAATTATTTTTTCTGAGGTAGTCCAGCATTAACAATCGAGGAAATGTTATTAAAGGAACATGCCTTACAGGTGTGTTTCAAAATAAGTATCAATCAGACTATTCCATGACTGTTGCAATTTGCTACTCAATTGTTTTAAGGCTGTCTGTGAAAATAAAGGTAAACCTTACTGAACTATAATATTTACAGTGAAAAAATGAACCCTGTTACAAATTCACTTGAATATCCTTAGAATAATAATGCTACTAAAAACATGTGTCTGAAGTCAGTAAATTGACTTGCTTAGTGTATTTGCTTTCTTGATCTCTGAAAGGATTAAGGTTACTTTTTTGATGTTTCTATTTTTGCCCTGGGGGTTTTGTAATAAAAAATAAGGCAAGTCTGGTTATCATGAATTGTATCCAAAAGGCTGTGAAGAGGTATTTGCAATCCAGTGAATGCAGAAGTGTCATTAAATGTTGCCATGGGTTGCATGATGAACTTCCACTTATGTCATTGATGGTAGCAATAATGTGACTGGGGAAGAAGCCTCTTTTTCCTCTGATTTCATTTTTATATGAAAAAAAAAGAGAAAGACATGCTGTAATCAAGAAAAAGAAACAATGAGAAATTTTACTTAATGCGAATGTGGGACTGTATTTATTTACACACTGCAGTTTTAATGTTGCAATGGAGGAGTGTGCAATTTTTCAGGAAGTATGGAGAAAAGTGAAAATCGAGGAAATTTTAATTGGAAGAAACTATTAAAATTACCTATCAATAGGTCAAAATGAACATATTTTGTATCTGGGAAAAGGCAAGTAAACATGCATGGCATTTTAGAAGTAGTCACAACTTGACAGGTAGTAAACCACAGACTAAACTCAGGAAGAAAAAAAAATCCCATCTAGAATTGTATGCTTTGCAATGAAAATTTATTATGGATGGCCTATTGAGCTTCTTCATTTGATAACCTATATTAAAAAAAAAAAAGAAAAAAAAAGTCTTTTAGGGACCTAAACCTATTTGCCTTATTCAGATAAAATTTCATTTGACCTCAGTGTCTGTGAATATAATCAATAAGAACTTCCACTGTCTGATCTATTTATGTTGCTGTATGCTAGCAAAACATACAACTGAGTTGGACTTCATACTCATTTCCCAGTCAGGATCACAGAACAATTTGGTTCAAATATGTTCACAAATAGCTGTTGCAAAATAAACGATAGAAAATACTACTTATAGCTGTGGACATGTGAATGTCAACGTGAAAATAAATTGTATACAGAGGCTGGCTTGAAACAGACCCTGTAATGGTTTACTGTCCTTCCTACCTAAAATAAGTTGTCACAGTTGTTAAACATGCTCTCTAATCTTAATGGAGAGTTTTAATCAAATTGCTTATGCCAGGAATCAGTTCTAATTAAAAAAAATTCTGCAAAGTAGGGCAGCTTTATGATCTGTTATCCAGGTAGGTGTGAAGTAGCTTGCTTTTGCTCTGAATAAATAAAAGAAGCCGCAAGAATGTTCCCAGTGAGACCACTCTGAATAAGGCAGATCAGGCAATCCAGGATTTCAGACTGAAACAGTCGTATTATAAATCACAAATTGGTCGAGATGCTGTAACAACTTTTGTGAACAGGAGTGTAATGTGATTAAAATCTTCATTTCATCAGGGTTTAAATTTAATAGTGCATTCCCATTTAACAGTAATCCCCTTAGAAATTCCATGTATTTCAGGAAGACTACTTCTTGTCATGATTTTCATACAGAAATTTTTCTGCTACAGCCTTTTCCATATGGACCTCTTTTTGTACCATTCAAACAAAAAGCGCAGCACCAGAGTCCTGTAGACCTGAACACAAGTCACAGAGAAAGGGACATTATCTGTACAAATAAGGAGAACACAAGGTCCAAAGTAGAATAAACCTTGTGGATAGACTGAGAAGTGTAGGCAAGAGGTAGATTAAGAAGTATTTTGAGAAAGAGAGGTAAACACATGTGGTGGATTAACCCTGACTGTCAGCCAAGCGCCCATCCAGCCACTGACCCACGCCTCCTCTTCAGTGGGACAGGGGGAGAAAACACTATGAGAAAGCTGGTGGATCCAGATGAAGACAGGGAGATTGATTATCAGGTTCTGTCATGGGCACAACAGACTCCACTTGGGGAAAATTACCAAGGACACCTGCTAAAAATTGAACAACTGTAAGAACCATGGGTCTGAGAAAGACATAGTGATGGAGCTTAGAAACAGCTTTGAAAGAAAAATATAGCAAGCCCTCTTAAGGGAATTTTTATGATTAGTGCAATAAACAGCAGTAGATGCATTACATAGGAGGCAGTTATGGTTTAAGAAACCCACAACACTTTATTGTCATTTAGACAATTATTCTATCACCTGGTGACCCCTCCCCACCCAGGAGGGGGAATCAGGCAGAAGACAAGGAAACCTGGGCATTGAAATATAAACAGATTTAATAGGATAGGACTAGATAGTTAACAGTACTAACAGTAGAGAACCAATACTGATCCCAATACCCATATATACTATACAAGGACGATACTCTGCCAACTATACTACTAGGAAGACGTACATTTCCAGCAGTGGGCAGAAAATGTCGGACGCTGCAAGTGCTATGGCTTTGGGAGAAAGGGAAGGCCTCAGGGGTCCAGCACTGGGGTCAGAATTCCTCTGGATTGCCGCCATCAAGGGAGAGAGAACTTTGCAGGAAATTTTTCTAATTTATGTTGAATGTGGTGTTCATGTTATGAAATAATCCTTGGGTCAAGTGTCTGGGTCTCGCTCCTCCTCATCCCTGCACCTGACTAGCTCGAAAACACTGAGACGTTGAAACCCACACACCATAGGTGGCTATAAAGTAAATATTTTCACCAATTTGGATGCTACAGTCTTCTAAAAGTACATTTTTCCCAAGCATTAGAAAAGAAATTAGTCCTGTGTTACTCAAACCAGGACAGAGGCAAACAAGGTAATTGAAGGCTATAAGTGCTTGTGGCTGCCTTAAAATCAATTAAAAATGCATCTTTAGGTGCTGTGAACTCAATGCATTTCTTCATGAGCCCGGATAGAAACAAATGTCACAAACACAGTGAAGTCAAAATAACAGGGAAAGAACACATACAAAACTTCTGACCAAGCAAATCAACACATGCCTTTCAGTTCTGCAAAGCCCTCTTGGTTTCAACACTGACTTGCTCCATATGTTTGCTTTCTTTAATCAAGAGAGAAATTGTAGCCTACTAAGGACAGATATTTAACTAGGACATATTCCCTGGTATATTTTGCAATTAAAATAGTTGTGAAGATGAGAGAAGTAGAAAGCACTCTTTCATTGTAAAAGTAATAGGAATATTTAGTTTCCATGCTTATGGAGAAAAAATAAAATAAAATTAGCAGTATTAGGCTAAATGATTTTGGACTTAAACTACTCCTGATTTCTGAAAATATAAGCTGAGACTTGAAGAGTTTCTATCTTTTCTGCAGAAAATAACCCTGTATGGAGTTCTCAGAACTTTCTCGGACTGGTCCCTACTAGAGACAAAAGATTGGTCAGAGTGGGCCCACAGTCGGACCCATTGTGACAGTGACCTTCTTATGTTTTATGCCAGGCAGTCTGGTTAGACTCATCCAATCACTTTGTTATTGATCAGACACAGTTCTAATCTAATTTTATCCTTCTATCTAAATATTGGTATTGTTGAATGTTCTGAAACCTGAATTTTTAAATCAAATTATATTCCATTAAATTCTCTGTAGTTACTGAATAAAAAAGGTAGAGTCAGTTTATTTAATGCTATTTTTCACTATGCTATGTGCCCCTCCCCCCAGCAAAATTTTCAGAATAAATTGTTTCAGTTAACACAAAATAAAATATTTATATTTACTTTCCCAATAATTTGCTTTGGGGGAACAGTTTTCCAAATTGTTAAGGAAACAGTCTATTTTCTTTTTCTGTCTCTAGATAATAGGTAATCGTTGTCCAAGTCTGCATAGATTACATCAGCCACTTAAGATTTCACATTTTCCTTGAGCAATGGCTTGCCACAGACTGTATATTAGAAATGATGAAATATAGGGGAAAAAAACAACCCAACAAGTTTTCTTTTGCTATTTCTGCACTATAGAATCAACTTCAATTAAGTTATATTGTGAAGTCTATCATAGGACAGGATATATAGAGACATCCACTGTTGGCTCTGGAGGAAAAGGCTTAAGGAAAGTAGTAGTCTTATGTCTAATGTGAATTGTCCACCTAGACAAGCTCAGAAAAAGAATCCATTCTCATTGTAAGTCTGACTTGATAGGAATCACACAGCGTAACTTTGGGTTTTACATGCCGTTGGTTAGGCAATTTCCATCAACAAAGCGTACACTTTAGAAGAAAAAGGTAGGTTTTCCACAGGAATAGATTTGTGTTGCGATCAGCAGTGATTCATTCCTGAGGCATGGCTTCTCTCCCTTCTCTATTGTCCCTCAGGTTTCTGTCAGAATGAAGCAATTTCAAACCCTACAGCAGAAACTGGTTAAGAGACAGTGCAAGCAGAACTTTTTTGCTCAGTACATCCTCAAACATCTGACGGTTGGTAACAGCAATTTCTGGGTTTGTACTAAACTTATTATAGGTGTTTAAAATGTCTAAAAAATATGACATGTTACTAACAAGAGATGCTTAGAATCTTGATCTTTATAATTATGGTGCTTAGCTGTCGTCTTCTCAATATGCTTGGAAGACCATCAAAGACATGGGCCAGCCTGGCCCGAGGTCAAATTCAGCTCATGCATTATTTTTATCTCTCTCTCTGCCTTTTTCCCACAAGGAAGGGGAAATAGCTGCTCAAGTGATGCTTCCGTCTGCATTTTTTCAAAGCCTAACAGAAAATCAAGCTGCCACTGGGGAAATAGCCCTTTTCTGCCAAGGGATTAGCAGACAGTTACTGAGAAAGACATGGACAGCAACCATCACCAGCAGGGCATTTCTCAGCAGATGGAGGAATGACAGTCAAAAAAAGTGTCCTGAATCTGAATTGAGGACATGAGCTAGTTATTTAGAGGTGAGATTCCTGTGTGAAAACTATGCAGGCTGTCTATATGCTATTATTTAAATACTGTAATCTTGTTCTCAAGGTGATTTTTTTCATACTCTATTCTAAGAGCGTATCATTTCTACACAGAAGCACTCAAAATACATTCTGAAAGCGAGGTGATCTATGCTTCCCTAGCATTGCAATTTACTTGAATTGGTAGCTAAATATTTATCTCTGTTGTTGGTGCCATTCTGTTTTCTTAGTATTTATATATTTTAAGGTCTATAGCTACTTCTGTGAGGTACCTGGTGTGCTTTGCCTGATAAAGTTCTATAATACTTAGGCATCATTATGCACGTAGACATATTGCATGTACGGAGAAGATGGACAGATAGAACAAGTTGTGACTAGTATCCTACATTGGGGTCATTAGCTTTTGTTGTACAGTGTGTTAACATCCATCAGACTAAATTAATTAGTAACATGTTTGTGGAATACAAGGAAATATGTGTGTGACAGTGTCACAGGAAATAATGTTGTCTGTCAGAAGCTTGGTTTGTATGAAAACAGGAAAGGCCTATGGAAGACTTACCCATCAGTAATCATAAAGACAAGGACATTAATTCAACTGCAAATATTTGTCAAAGTTGTCTGATTCATCTTCCATTGACAACTAATGCTTTTGAGAATCCCCTGTGATCCACATGTGAACTCCCAGCCTCCCAGTTCCCCGTGTTATCAGTCAGATTCTTCTACATCTCAGGATCAAGCTCAATGGCTTCAAAGACCTTTTATTCTGTTGAGAAGAAGAAAGAATAAGGTTAGCTAATTTAGAATACACTTTCATGAAATGAACCCAATTAACCTGCCTGTAGTATATTTTGTATTAATTTCTAAGTCCTTTCAGGGAAACCTGTTATTAGTTTAAAATTCTATATCCATCTGGGAAGTATTAAAAAGTGCTTAGGTTTGCTTCATAATAAGTCTTAAAGTTCCATTAAAATTACCATTTCAAGTCTTCCTCAGCTACTTCTTATATTAAAAAAAAAAATCTGAATTAACTGTATGGGACAAATAAAGAAAAGAAAATACTGTATTTTTTTCGAAATAATTTTTTGTTCTTCATTACCCTTGGACATTAATGGAGTTTTAATTTGTTGTTACACCAAAGTTTTACACTTCATTAAATCTCTGTGCCAATAATTACGGGCCTTATTGATTTCCTGTCTTTTTAGGTATTCAAGAGCTCTTCAGGGCTTGTTTCCCCCGGATTGTTTTTCTCACACTGAGATACCAAGAGAGGTTGAAAGCATTTAAGCTTTCTGTAATACATTTGCATCTTCTTTACCATGTTACAATTAATTAGGTGGACTGACAAGACATTTTTTCTCCATGCATAGGATAGTACAGAATTTCCTATGATGATTCTTCTATAGCAAAAGATTTAAAAAACTCTCGGTGGTCTTACAATATGCAACAGGCTACATTTACAACACAAAGATTTAGCTCTTACATTAATTCAGAGCAAAATCAAAAAAACGTTAGACAGATAAGAAATGTACAGCATTAATATTCAAAATCAAGGAAAGGATTTAAGCAGCTAAAACAGAACATGGGTAGATAATAGTTGCCTAAATATAAAACACTGATTCCTTTTAGTTTACTGGCTACCTAATCACGTAAGTGTCTAAACTCACTAGGCGTGCCTCATTTGACCTAAAGGCTTCACAGAAGTGCAATTCTGTACTGTGTGTAGGTCTAGAGCAGACCAAACCAAACTATGCTGAAAACTAAACTATTCTACAGTATGTGAAATCTAAAAACTTGGCAAAATAGAGCTATTCCTTTTGGACAACTACAAATTCTTAGGACATATTGACAGAAAAAGAACTGTAACAGAGCTGTAGCAAGTAATATTTTGTCCCCCAGAATCTTTCTGGAATGTTATTTTGTCAGATTACCATTTAAACTGTATGGTATAATTTTTCATTTTTCCTGCTGAATATGGGAAGCTGTGTAGTAAGCAATGCAACATATATAGGCTAGAAAAAAAAATAAAATCCAAAACCCAGAAAACCCAGGAAATAACATGGAGCCTGATCTCTGGCCAGACAGAAAAGTCAGCTGTGAGAAATGAGTCCAGTGTTTGGATGTGGATTCCTTTCAGAGTGATTTTACTGCCTTGTTTCTGCTACTGTGATATGTTAAAACAGTCTGTAGTTGGCTGGTGGAGCACTCGCTCAAACAGTGTACTGCAAGGATAAGAATTGCCTCTCACAGAAGAGTAAATTACACGCAGGCTTCACCTTTAGCATGCAAGTGCTTTAACTGCTAAACTATCATACAAAACAAGATTAGTGGTGGCATACACTCTTTGTCCTTTAGGTACATGTAGGTTTGATTGAGTCATGCTACTTAGGCAAATATTCTCACAAGACTTCAACAACTGAATCGCAAGCAAAAGGGATTTAATATGGCTAAATTCAGGTCTGTTCTTATAAAATCATGTCAGTTTTCAACACTAACCCAATCTGCAGTTTTATATTTACCCTGACACAGAGACAACTTTCCCATGAAGAATGCATAGATAGTCGACATGCCAGTATTTGTCTACATCACCCCGTTGCATTAATGTGACACTTTAAACATGAAGAAATTGAAGTCACACTTAGAGTTTTTTGTATCTAGACTTAGATCTTTACTGGAGCTAGAAATATAAAATCAGAGACTCGTTCTGTCTGAAAGCGACCTTACAAGATCTCTAGATCAATCTCCTGCTCAGAGAAGGGTGATCTCTCGGATCAGCTTAAGGTTTTATCAACTCGGGCCTTGAAAATCAATAAACATGAAACTTGAACGTCCAAGTAGGTGAGTGTGCCTTCACTGCTTTTCCACAAATTCACTGAGGAATAAGCTTTATTGTTCTTTATTTAGTAAAAACCCTGAATCACCATGTAGTTTGCCTAGTAAGAGGGGAATGATTCCAGAATGTGACTTAAATGTAATAATCAAGCATACTAAAAGGCTTCCTTGGTTCAAGATTGGTTAGTTATGTCCAGTTCTACAAAATAGAAATAATTGATTGGCTTTTTAAAAGTTTATGTGATATTTCTAAAGGCTTATGGCATCTGTAATGGACTCCTTTCATTTTTTTTTCCACACAGGTCTTCATCAGTAAGATGCTAAGTTTGTTTTATTTTGTGGTTTTGGTATGAGTTATTTTTGTGTAGTCTTTTACTCTGGTTTTTATGTTATGTAACTCAGTGCAATTCAGAAAGATACTTTGCTACAAATGTGCTTTTTATCTCATTTCTAAACTTCTGAAGTATATCACTTTGAACTGTGATTGACTATTTAGCAAAATTACTGAGGACTGAAAATTCTTAGATCTGCCCTTCTTAACATAAATCTTCATACCCAGTGTCCATGATATTGTTGCTTTCTGAACACAAGTCTCCTTACTTGAACACATTCAAATCCATCCGTCCTGGACCATAAGGTATTATTAACCCCAGACTATCATAAAATCTGATACATCTTTTCTTGCTAATGTAAGCTTTCTCAGTGTTTAACCAGATCCTTCTGCATTTTTTTCTTTATAAGGTATTTCAACATATAATTGCACTCTGATGTATTCTTGCACCCTAATGCAGCAAGAATAATCCTTTAATTATACCTGTAAAACTAATATTTCACTTTAAATTCATAACACAGTACAGGCCTCTTAGGAAAAAGGTGGGGGAATGTGTCACAAAATATCACACTGGTATTTTTAAACTCCATAATGGCTGTGTTTTGACACATAATTCAGCCTCTGATTTCTTATGAGAGATATGAAGTCAGAGCACATAAAATCAGTATTAGATATACTAGTATTCAGGATATATTTGGATTAATTTCTATAGAAATACTGTTTAGTATCATAACACATGTAACTTTATGGAATAAAAACTTGATAATAATAGCATTCTATTGCTTAGGACAATGATAATGATGTTTGATGTCATTTGCTTCAGAGCTGCCCCTTCAAATCCAGACCACTTTACTAGTGTTAGAATATTAGCAGTTTACAAATACCCTCATGATGTCCAATATTAAATTCCTTGACATTTTCAGTTGCCTTCCCCGTGGATAGGTATACAGACCATAACTGGCAGTTCTACTGGCAAATCAGAAGAGGCTGAAGACTGAGTAACTGGGGAAGATAAATTCTGATCTCTTTAGATGCAACATTTCTAATTTGTGGTTGGATTCCATGCAGACTAACCCTTGAGAAGACGAGAATTTTCTTTTGCAATGTTTATTTACCCACTTCATTCCCACAGCTATTCTAAAGAAATTCCCATTCTATAGAAATTAGAAATTGTGTGAATAAGAATATAAATCCTTCTGGTTGTTAGTATCAAGAACTAGCCAAGACCAAATGGTTATTTGGTCTTCAAACCGGATGGATGTTGAGGTCTACATAATATGGGATTAGAAAGATTAAGAAAACCTTTTTTTTTTTTTTCATCCACTTTAAATTATTTTTTTCTTCTGCTAATCAGAAAAGTCAAAAACTCTAATTTTTTCAGATGGGCAGCTTAATAGAGAAAAAAATATGTTTTGTGAGTACAGCATGTACTTTACTACAAAGAATGGTCTACTAAATGTCATATTTCCTCAATTATCAGAAAACAAAGCACACAAGACAATTCCAGGCAATCCGTGGAGCCAGACAAGACCCCAGTGCTGCCCTGTTTGTAATTTAGCTAGAAATGTTGACAGGTGTTCTTCAAGAAAATATTTTTAAGAAGGCATCTATTGTAAAGAGGTTACTTTCAAACCATTATTTCTTCCCAGTTTGCTTATGAAAATGTTATAAAGACATTATAAAGTTATTTAAGGTCTTTCCTACCTATGAAGATAACTATCCTTATAAAGTTGGAAACTATCTTGTCCTAATATCTTCATTTGTAGAGAAATGCATGTTGGGATACTTAGTGTTTTATTATCCTGCAAGTAAATATATAAATGATGTCTTAATTTTTTTTTCCTAGTATAATCTCAAACATCAGAACTAAAGCGTCTGATCTATAATTCTACAGACATTGCTTTTCTTCCCTTTATTAAAGAGAGATACTGTGTCTTTCTTTCACCTTATCTCAATGTTCTCTTCCTTCCAAGGATTTTTTTCAATCTCCATGAGATCTCAGGTTAAAACCAAAATCCAAAGATAGGTTAGGCCTTTTTATCAGAATTCATGGGTAAAGTGTTATCAGATACTTCTCTTTGAATAATTTAATTTATTAGAATTGGTTTTGATCTTTTTTTTCCCCTCTCTGGTATTTATTTCTAGCCTTTCATTTTTATTTTTTTTTAATTTTGTGTGTGTGTTTAATATCTGATCATAAACTTTTCAGTAAAAAACAAAGGGAAAAAAGGTTCCTTTAATTTTTTAGCTCTTCAGAGTAGTTCACTTGAATGCTCTCCCTCTCTGATAAGTAATGGAACTTTTTATTTCTCTTCTTTTTAGTATCTACTATATTATCATCTCTTACCTCTATGTTTTTAATGTCTCAGAGAACTGCAACTCTTTTTTCTCCTTAACCTTTCTGAATTTATCCTTGCATATTTGCCTTATTCCTTTATACTCATCTTCAGTAATATATATTTGCTTCTACTTTGTGAATATCCTTTTTGATTTCGATGTCATCAAATTACTAGTGAAGCAGTAAATACACTTCTTATGCTTTACTCTTGCCTGTGGACTGAATTCATTAGCTGTTGTATACATAGGAACTTTTAGTGAGTGTCAGCTTATTGTATTCCCTTTTGCTACATAATTTTTTTCCTAAGAGAAATTAAATATTTGACTTATTGAGGTCAACTCTTTAAAGTATATTATTTTCCTTTCCAATCTTATCCTTACTAAACACTTTCACAGAAATTACTTTCAGTATTCGGGTTCTTAAGTTCTTCCATTTTTAAATCAGAAAAAAAAAATCAATTTAGCTGGATATTATCTCTTTATAATTTCTTCCATTCACCGAACTGAAATGTTAAATAGGAAAGAATTTCCCATGTTACTGAATTCAGTCTATTGTGGATGACAAACCTTACAACTGCTCATCTAAACTGATCCATCTCTGTTTTAAACAGCTTGTTTTTCAATCCTTTAATTGACATTAGAAAGTTGCCCCGGAACTTTACCTTCTTCTAATTTACAACCGAACTGTGCTTATTATATGCACATAATTTTTTTGCCAGCTTTATTCTTTATTCTAGTTATTTCTTGTCTTTCACATTGCTTCCCTCTTCCCTTAAGAATTTATCATCAGCACACTTTAAGAAGATACGGAGCTTTATATGTTTACTATATTGTGTTTTTCAAACATAAGATTTAAATATTTTAAATTCTATTTTGTCTGATCATGGTTAATTGTTTTCCCACGTCCTTCTTGCTTTCTTTTTGTGTTTGGGGTTTTTTTCACCATCTCCCCAAGCATTGAACGGGTCATCTCATCTCTATCTGAACTCAGAATAAGCATTTACATGCCTGGTATGTAGTATTGTGTTTTCACCTTTGTTTCTGATGAGAGGGCTGCATAAATCTTGGGAAAATTTTTGTCTTTTCTGGGACTTTGGTTCCAGTTAGACTTGAAGATTCGTATATTTAATTTCTGTCATATTGTATCCCTAGCAGTGGAGTTCAATCAACAGAGGGCTAGATTCAAGTTTGAATTTCTTTAAAGCTATGTTCCCATTACTAAGGAAGTTTGAGATCTGGGTTTTGGCAGTACTTGAATATTTTTCTAAAGTCAGGGTCAGCTTCTGGTCATTAAAGCCAGGGTAACTTCATTTGCATTTTTTCCAGATTTGCATCAGTGTTGATGTAATCAAATGATATCTCATAGAATTTAGCTGCTAAAAACTGGAGAGTCTTTTAGGGTCATTTCAGATAGAGATTTTCCAGCTCTCTGAAATCATGATGGAAAATACTTCTACAGCATTCATTTCTTGCATTAAATATATATGACTGGGATGAATATAGGGTAAAATTTAACTCATTAGTTTACATAACTGCAGTCACTACAGGGGTAAAATCCCTCTATAACATTATGCACTAAATGAAACAGAGGAAAGAAGTACTTAGCACTAAATTAAAAAAAAAAAAAAAAAANAAAAAAAAAAAAAAAGACAAATAGCAATGTAGTTAATTACATTATAATTCGACTGTCTTAGCATTAAAGTTGTACCTGTGGGAAGATTTCTTTAGCAACTCTTTCACATAAGCTGAAAAAATCCAATCAAATAATTTGTCTGTAAAGCATCCCGGCACAAAAAAAGCAAGTAAGCAAATAAATAAACACAGGACAATATGCCATTATTTTGTCTCCTAGAATCTAAAAGTTACTCTAAACTGCTCAAGCATAAGCACATAATACGCATACAGAGGTTTGAATTTCTAAATGTCATTTACCATTCTGTTTTTTTGGAAAATAATCTTCAGTAAAGTAGAGGCAGAATCAAGCATAAGAGGTTTTTCAGACAATACTTACACCTTTGAATAATGCATTATTAAAATTATTATCTTTTCCAGAATGATTTCTAGAAAATGGTGGGGTTTTTAAATGTATATGATTTGCTCACAGCTAGTATTTTTGGGAAATCCAGGAAAAGAAAAGAGTGACAATAATTTAGGCTGTTTTTTCAGCCTACTGAATTTAGACTTTCTTTGGTGAGACAGAATGACTACACAAGAACACATTCTCTTTATTAGTCAAGTGTGAGGTCACATTGCCTCACATTCTGAACTCCAGACCAGTTCAGAGTGAAGGAAGATTGTCAGGGCCTTAATGCAAGCTCCAGTCTTCTTTCAGGTGCACTGCCTGGATAAGGCCTAAGCAAAGCCAGCTGTGCCCAACATAGCAGCAGATATTTTCAGTTTAGGACTTCCAGAGAACAGCATGGAGTCTTGTACTGGGCATAAATGTAAGTGTTTGGGCAGCAGAAGCTGAAGCGACTGAGCACAATGTGTGGCAAGACAGGCAGTTAAGACAGTTTATGTCTTCTTTGCTTGTCAGTAATTAAAGACTAATGTTAATTTGGTATAAATTAAATTGAGTGAAATTTCCCAAATCAAGACTTCTTTTGCCAGCAACAAAGCTGTGAGCTCATACTACATTTAGGCCAAACCAAAAAGGTGAATGGAAAAAAACAAGATCATGAGACTTGGTGTGCTTGAACCTGGCCATGTAGTCTTCTAGTAGTGTACTTAGAGCTCTAGTATTCTACAGCTGTGCCACATAAGTAATCATTGATTATTATTAACCAATATTCAGTGGTCCTTGTTCTCCTGAGAGGTTATCAAAGAGAAAATTATAATACAACTTTTTAGAACACTTCCAGTTTTCGCTAACGTTTAAGGAAAGCACAGCATGAAGTTTAATACTAAGCCACACAGTAGTAATGAATGCATTTTCTGTCCTACTTCATGAGCAGGTCTGGTATTGTTCATTAGCTCTTATATGACTTTGATACCAGCTAACGACAGTAATGCTAGCAATGGTATATTCCTAGATGCTGAGATGTGACCATATCAGTATCTAATGACACTTGTTTAGTAAATCATAGAATTATAGAATAGTTTGATTTCGAAGGGACCTTTAAAGGTCATCTAGTCCAACCTCCCCTGCAATAAACAGGGACATCTTCAACTAGGTCAGGCTGCTCTTAGCCCCATCCAACCTGACCTTGAATGTTTCCAGGGATGGGGCATCTACCAACTCTCTGGGCAACATGTTCCAGTGTTTCAACACCCTTATTGTAAAAAATTTCTTCCTTGTATCTAGCCTAAATCTTCCCTCTTTTAGTTTAAAGCCATTACTCCTTGTCTTATTGCAACAGGCCCTGCTAAAAATGTTGTCCCCATATTTCCTGTAAGCCCACTTTGAGTACTGAAGGGCTGCAATAAGGTGTTCCCGGAGCCTTCTCTTCTCCAGGCTGAACAACACCAACTCTCTGTCTGTCCTCATAGGACATCCCGTCCCTCAGGTGTGCCAAACACAAGCACTCAGCTTGGTGTCATCCACAAACTTGCTGAAGGTGCACTTGATACCACTGTCTATGTCATTGATGAAGATATTAAACCGTACTGGTCCCAAAATGGACCCCTGAGGAATATCACTTGTCATAGATCTCCATCTGGACCTGTTGACCGCTACCCTCTGGATGTTACCATCCAACCAATTCCTCACCCACCAAACAGTCCACCCATCAAATCCGTACCTCTCCACTTTAGACAGAAGGATGCTGTGGGGCACCATCTCAAAGGCCTTACAGAAGTCCAGATGGATGACATACGTAGCTCTTCTCTTGTCCACTGATGTAGTCACTCCATCATAGAAGGCCAATAGGTTTGTCAGGCAGGACTTGCCCTTGGTGAAGCCGTGCTGGCTGTCTCAAATCACTTCCTGTCCTCCATGGGCTTTAGCATAGCTTCTAGGAGGATCTGTTCCATGGTCTTCCCAAGCACAGAGGTGATGCTGACAGGTTGGTAGATCCCAGGGTCCTCCTTTCTGCTCTTTTTAAAAAATGGGTGCATTATTTCACTTCTTCCAGTCACCAGGGCCTTCACCTGACTGCCATGACTTTTCAAATATAACGGAGCGTGGCTTGGCAACTACATCAGCCAATTCCCCCAGGACTCTAGGATGCCACTCTTCACATCCCGTAGACTTCTGTATGTTCAGGCTCCTCAGGTCGTCAAAAACCAGTGGGAGTCACTTTGCAGCACCAGTCCCTGTCTTGCGGTCCACCCATTTAAGCAATGTGGGAAAAGAGTTTGCCAGTGAAGACTAAGGCAAAAAAGTTGTTGAGTACCTCAGCCTTCTCCTCACCCATTGTTACCAGTTTGCCGGTCTTGCTCATCAGCGGGGTTACACTTTCTTTGACTTTCCTTTTCTGGCTGACATACCTGATAGTTTAGTAAATTAAGCTTCAGGATGCTTTTAAATATTCTACTATGTTCATAACTGGCTTTCTTTTCCTATAGTATCAGAGATCTGTAATCTACAAACTGTAAAATGAAAAGAAGCTCCTGCTCTAAACTCTTTTTGTAATTGGTTCTATTACAGTGATATAAATAAATCTCTAGACTCTGGGGGTAAATCCATATCTTCCTATTACTGTGCCCTCATGCAAAATCTTTTTGATTATCATTACATTTTTGTCATGTTGCAGTAGATGTAAAAACAAATATATTTCTTTCCTCACTCCAGATAACTCAGCATTGCTTGAAGTACTATTAAAATGCCCATTTCCATGTCCGTTCAGATGTGATTGGATTTTAGTGGTCCATTACATGGGCCTAAACAACTGAAAAATGTGGTTGTTATTTCAGTTGAATTTATAGCATGTTCCAAATATTTTTGGAATGATAAAAATAAGTTTAATGTAATCTTCAAGACTGAGATATTTCTAAACCACTTACTACAGCACTTGAAAAACTGTCTAATATTGGTTTTAATTCAGTGTTCATTTTACATTAAGATGCATGAAAACTAAGCAAAAGTCTTAAGAGATCATGATTATTTGCATTGATTATTGATTTTATTGGCAATTGTATGTGGTCAGAATCAAGAATTTAAATGAAGGCTGTTCATTTAATTTTGAATGAGTTTACTGAGTTAAATCTAAACCACATTATGTTTAATGTTCCAGGAACTGGGTGGTCTGGGCTAATGTTCTACAGAGCCTTTTATGTTTTTGTTGATTGCTCTAATTCAAGCTAGATGGCTAAGCAGCGTTGCTAACGAATAAGTCTCTTTTACAAAATTAAATAAAATGCTAGTCCTACCCTAACTTCTGGTAAGACATACTCAAATGAGGCACTATCAAAACAGAAACAAGGATTGAGCAGATGGAGCAACTATACTACTTCACTAACCCTGTTTGCTCCTGTTTCATGACTGAAACAAATGTGCATTACACTTTAGAAAAACATGCTCATTTTTCCTCATGGGAATCACTTAGCCTTCCTATCTGCAGCAGAACATGTCAGCTTCTTGTTCACCAATTATGGAATTAAAGAGCAGTTCAGTGTTCCCTCAGGATAAAGAGAAACAAAATAACTTGTGACTATATTGCTATATACTAGTTATGTCCCAGGGGCGAAGTTGAGAGTGAATAGGCAGAGACAGTTGAGGTATTTCCTAATTTTTGACTGCTTGACTTTCAGCACTAGTCCTGATCTTTTAATGTAATTTTGTTTGTAATAGTAAGAAATTGGATTAGGTTACTTGCCTGTGTGTCTATTAGCTGTCTTTTAGAAGCAGAGAATCTAATCAAAACAGGAGAACTCCTTTTATTTGTTTTTCCTCTTGGTTTTCTCTCTAGAGTGCTGTAGCATTTCTGTTTCTTTTATAGGTTTGTCAATCATTCTCTTCAGGGTTCTTTACCTTGCTTGTGGCATCTGAATTCTTTTTTCTCAAAATTTAAGAGTCTTCTTTTTATCATTACTTGTCCAACACTTCTTTCTCGTTCCAAGTATAGGTCATTATTTTGTAGTGTCTTATCTTTCATTTTGTTTCCTGAGTACTGAGGGTTGCGTTGTGGTCATTGATTATAGCAGAATTATTGCATATGTCAAGGTAACGTTCTAATTCTTATTTCAGGTATTCTTTTAATTTTCACTGAGTGTTTTAGTGAAATCTGTTTATGGCACTATTACAGTTTTCCTGGATTAAATCTCCCTACTTCTTTTATAGCTAGTGCTATATAAAATGAATAATACTGAAGCCACAGTAACTTGAAAAAAGAGAAGTAAATACTACAACATATATTTTAAAATAGGTCTATGTGGTAAAAGACATCACATATTTCTAAAAATGATACAGCTATATATACACATGTACATATATATACCTATAAGTACATTTATGACACGCTGCTAAACTAAATACATTCACCTTCTGATTCAATGCTAGTAAAGCTTGTTTTCATGACTGCATTGTATCATATTTTAAAAAAACCATACTCCTATTCAGTATGCCTACAATTTCCTATTACTAATGATTCTCACAAACTTTTCTTTGTGTAATTGACAAAATGTTATGGTTTGACTTCTGTGTTTGACAAGTGACATACCTTCTGGATGCAATGCTTCCTTTTTCTCTTGTGATACCCTGTTCAGATTTAGTGGAGTTTCTGTAATATTAAAAAGAACCCTTTTTACCCTTTCTCACCCATATTCCTTTAAGTCTCCCTGCCAGAATCACTGAATGCTCCCATGTGAAGCTAGAGTCTTGCCAGACCATGGAGACATAGTACAGATCCACTGAGAAGAAATGTTTCTTGCCGCAAGGTCTCTGTGTGAAAAGGTAGAAACAAACCCTTCTGCCCTAATAGAGCCCTGTGGAGCTGAATTCTTCCCAGCCTATAAGATGCTGACAGATAGACAAACATTTTAGATTTCTTTCTTTCGAAACAACTTTCAGACATATTGCAGGTGAGAGGTTATCAGACTTTAGTGATGGGAATGAAGGAAATAAGGACAGCTTCATCAGTAAAGCTTGGATCAATACATGACTTCAAAATCACCTCTGTCATGTAGAAATTAGCTAAGCAGTGCAGTCTGTGTATAGGGCAAAGTTCCAACAAAAGCAGTACCTAGAGGAAAAAAGAAAAATCTTTCACAATGAGAAGATTTTGTTTGTAATTCTATGCCTTGATTCAATGGGCTAGCTAGAGTAGCCCAAGGAAACAATACCAGCACAAACAAATGGATTACAACACAGTCCTGGCACATGTCTTAGAGGAATTTTGTTTTGTATTCTCCCAACATAACACACAGTAAATGTTTCTGTGAGCTATATTGATTGTTTTTACAAACTAGACTATTTAGGATGATGTTGCAATATCTTAACTATAGATGGTGGCAGCTGAATCATGTAAGGCTTTTCTGCCTTATGGGTAGTTTCTCACTGAGATTTTTTTAAAACTTTTTATTTGGATGATTTCTGTTGCATTATATTAATATTTCATAGAAAGACAAAATGTACAGAGGTGTCTGAAAGTAACCTTAGTCTCTAAAACTACTGAAAAGAGCACAGCCCATTTCAATGCTCTTGGTAAGAAGTTTGGACAATTATGTATTGAGGTTTTGAGTTACATATCACTTACACAATTCTTCTGACATGGTAGTTATAACAGACTCCATTCTTATATCCTTTCACTAAAAATTTATTTGAAGAGCATCTGACACAGGATATTTCTCATATAACATTAACTTTGAAAGCACCAAAAATTGGGGGGGGTTGTAAATTGCATTCAGTTCTCTTTTTCCAAGTGTAAATGGATATGTATACATGTAATGCGTATGCGTACGTAATGCATGTGTATACACAAAATTTAATGCATATGTACATATTTAACTGCATCTGAATTAAATTTCAAAATAAATTAAAAATTAAATTTCTCTTTAAATAAAGTAAAAGTTAAAAAGAAAAACTGATGTTTTTCAAAAAAAACAATGTAGTCTAGCGTATGTCAGTTTGATTATGGCCTATTAATTTGCTCTGTAACTAAAAGATGGTGACTTTTTCTTTTTCTATAGACACAAATTTCTATAAACTTGAAAATTTAATACTTCATGCTATCACATGTGTCTGAAAGGACTCTTAAGGGTCTTTTCACAAATATTGTCACCAAATTACTTCTGAAGACCTGTGTTTTGCTCAGAAATAGTGTTGAAGGCCTAAAGGTTACAGTAAGAGTCTGAGGGTTGTAGTAAGAGTCCGCCTGCCCCCTAACTGCTGTGACCTGTCAGAGAATCCACAAGTAATTCCCCTGAGGGTGTTAGATGTTCTGCTTGCTTACAGAGCTCTCTCTCACAGTTTACAGCTGATAACAGTAACTCTCCAACAAAAGGATTTAACAAAGACAAAAAGTTCAAGTTTTGAAGGTGGTGATAGGTGAAAAAGAAATTTTTCCTAAAGTTGTATCTATAAGGGTTGTTGGCAGCCTCATTTGTTGTGTTACTCTCTTCTGTAATTTGAGGTGCAGCTGACTTCCCAGTAACATCTGAGAGTTTTGTCTAATAAATCCATCCAGAGATGTAGTGTGCTGAGCGGTGCCTTTGATACCCCTTACTTCCTTTCGAGGAAGTTCGTATTCCCACTCTGTGAACTTGTGGTCTGTAGATCTAAGCTTTCTATAAGATAACAAGAGTACTTTCTGACCTACAGTGGAGGAATGCAAACTAGTTTGTGGGCTCTTTTGGGAACAATGCCTGCTATACAGTTACAAAGCATTTGGTCAACAACTCAGGTGATTCCTTTAAAACTTTGGTTACCCCGAAACTGGGAAGCAGAGTAAAATGTCTTGACCAGGCTGACACAGCTAGTCTGTAGGCAATAACTATTGAATTCAGTTTTTCTGAGTCGTGTATCAGCTCTGATATTTTGCCGCTTTGCTATTGAAAGATCCTACCTCATGAAAATACTCAGTTTTTAAGAGTCAAATACATTTCCCTTAATATAAACACATGAGAATTTTTCAGAGGATATATAAAAATGACATGTTCTCCCTTCCCTTAGAGAAACTGATCAATAACTGCTCTTTTTTTTACTGTTTAAGACTACAAAATTTTAGGTTATATTAACATTTTTTCCATCACTTATTCATTTTTTGGCTTTTCATCTGAAATGGATGGTAGTTCACTGTATAGTTCTAAAATGAAGCTTTGTGGTGCATGTAAAAGCCCTTTTAGAAAAAAAAATATTTCAGTGATCTTTCACTAACAATGAGATAAAATTTGACTTAAAATTTCCATCTATCATAACATTACTTTCATTTGTTTTCTGAATTTAATAATGCATTTATAAAATTATCCCACAATAGTAGTGAGTTCTATCTATAATGAGTAAGTATTTAGTATTTTGACTTTCTAAATATATAAATATACATACATTTACTAGGAATTAGTGAAAAGCTGTTAGGTAATTATGCTGTTTACTGAGAGTCATCTGGGAACTGTAAGACTTTACATGGCTCCTATTAAGTGAAATATCTGCAAAGATAATACATTATTGTGTAGGCTGCTTAAGAAAATGGTATCAATTAGCACTTTAATATTTGACCGAATATGAATTGGTACAGTATAATCTATGTGTAGATTATACTGTAGATCAGGATTAATGGATGGTCCCATCAAGAGGGACCTTGACAGGCTTGAAAGGTGGGCCTGTGCCAACCTCATGAAGTTCAACAAGGCCAAGTGCAAGCTCCTGCACCTGGAATGGGGCAATCCCATGCACAAACACAGGCTGGGCAGAGAATGGATAGAGAGCAGCCCTTGGGAGAGCGACTTGGCGGTGTTGGTGGATGAGAAGCTCAGTGTGAGCCAGAAATGTGTGCTTGCATCCCAGAAAGCCAGTTGTATCCTGGACTGCATCAAAAGAGGTGTGGCCAGCAGGTCAAGGGAAGCAATTCTTCCCCTCTACTCTGCTCTCGTGCGACCCCACCTGGAGTACTGTGTCCAGTTCTGGAGCACTGTGTCCAGCTCTGGAGCCCCCAGCATAAGAAAGATATAGACCTATTGGAGCCAGTCCAGAGGAGGGCCATGGAGAGGACAGAGGGCCGGAACACCTCTCCTATGAAGACAGAGTTCAGCCTAAAGAAGTGAAGGCTCTGGGGAGACCTTATAGAGGCCTTCCAGTATCTGAAAGTGGCCTACAAGAAATCTGGAGAGGAACTTTTTACAAGAGCATGTAGTGATAGGATGAGGGGTAATGGTTTTAAACTGGGAGAGGGGAGGTTTAAAATAGATATTAGGAAGACATTTTTCACTATGAGGGTGGTGAGGCACTGGAACAGGCTGCCCAGGGAAAGGCAACCAGGAGGCCCTATCCCAGGAAGTGTTCAAGGCCAGATTGGATGAGGCTTTGAGAAATCTGGTCTAGTGGGAAGTGTCCTTGCCAATCGCAGGGGGCTTGGAACTAGGTTATCTTGAAGATCCCTTCCAACGTAAAACATTCTATGATTCTATGATTCTATGATCCCTTATTCATGAGTCTTGTTGACCACAATGAGATTCGTAATAAACGTACGTGTTAGTGTTGTTAGGAATGATCTGAAGACATTTCTGGAGCAACAGCTGGCTCTGTTGTCTGTCTCAGTGATAGCTTTTCCAATGACCCTGCAGGCTTGGAGTCCTTTTTAAGCTCTGATTGTGGTCCTGCATTTCTTGATGTTGAGACAGGAGTGGCAGTGCCCTCCAGGGTAGGGGTGAAAGTCTCTGTGTTGACCTCTGCAGCAGTGGCTTCAGTAATGGTATTCTCTAAGGTGGTAACAGGAGTCTTAGAGATGAAGACTTCCCTACCAGTGTCCTGCCTTGGTTGTGGTGAGGATTGGGTGCCATTTACCTAGAGGCTGAAGTTGCTCAGGAGCTATTTTTGCTCTTGTGCTCTGGACAGGGGACCTGCCTACCCCATGACTGTTTCACTGCTTGTAGCTCACAACCTGACCTCCAGGTCCATGACTGTGCACAGCACAAGCTGGCTGGTGATTATCCATTCCTTCACATACCTTCATCTCTTATCCTCTCTGGTGTTTAGGTACGGTTCCAGAAGGACAGAGGTATCCTGCAGATCCTGAATGGTGCCCCATCATTACAAATTATGTGTTTTGGAGCATATTAAGTACAGATTTGTTCTGCTCATTGGAGTGCGCAATGTACATAAAAGCTTGAGGATCAGGGTAATTGTCTGTCCCAGGCTCTAGAGGAGCCTTCTCCCTGAGTCCCCATATCTGGAGCTATAGAGTGCACTACCCTCATGAGCCAGGATGCAGGGAGCTTTGGCAGTGAGACTGCCTGGCAGAGAGAGTGTTTAGAAAGTGTCTCCATTGGACAGAGGTATAATGTTTAGTTTCAGCTCTGAGGTCCCAGCTACCATAACTCTGGGTCCTGTTGTCCATCCACTGACCTCCAGAGAGGACAGTGTTGAGGAGGAAGGAGGGGCAACACTGCCTAACATCTGGAGATTTAGCACGAGTAATGTCCGGAGATAACTGACAACTAGTTACTGTTTGCATCTTTGTAAGTATGAGAGAGATATACAAACAACTGGACCATGTTTTTCTTGTTCAGGCACCAGGCCCACTAGAGAACTATACATCAGTGCACCTGCTGCTGACAGAACTCTGACTCCTCTGGAAGCTTCTACTGCACAAAGGAGTAGAGGTGACTCAGGATGATGCCTGGAGAGCTAGTGTTCTCTATTTCAAGATATTTAGACTGGAAGGAGACATATAAACCTGCTTTCCTGGGATGAGAGAGATAAAGGAGGTTAGAGAAGATGACAAACATTTTAATTTTTCTAGAATGCTTGAAGGTAGATCTCCCAGTGTGCTTTCCTTATGCTATGTGTTGGTGTAGGCTAGTGTGAGTTGTTGGGTGTGCAGGGCTCTAAAGGCAAGAAAAGAACAGAAGGGGGCTGCTGACCTTCCCATCAGGGAAATGTGGAATTTGTGCTGCATGCCCTGATAGTGTGTGTTTGTGTGTGTGAATGTGTGTGTGTGTTCATGCAGAGCTACCAGGACAACTCTTGGATGTAGGTATTTTTTTCATTAACATGTATTTTGGAAGGGAGAAAGGCAGGAGAGACAGAGTTGACAATTCACAAAGAGTTGACAGAGTTGCCAGAGTTGACAATTCACCATGTAACATGGGCCCGTGTACTAGCCCCATAGAGCACAGCTGGCAGTGTGTGATATGCATGATGCAAAGCCTTTCACTGAGTCCGTCCTCTCAGAAAAGTGGAGTTCTGCAGAGCACAGTGTCCTTCAGCAGGTCCCTTGCTGGGGACAGAGATACTGCTTCATCTTCTCTCTTATCCAAAGTACCTTGGAGGCAAAACTCACTGAGAGAGTGTCAGTACTCTTCAAAGTGTCTGATATTCCATGTGGATCTAAATAATGAGCAAAGATCTATTTTCCAAAGTCTTTTTAGAGAAGCTAATAATCACTGTTATGAGGAAGGAGCATGGCGCAAGGATGCATGTCAGGATATGTGAGGAAAAATTTTAGCACAAATGTCTTAAAGAGGCATAAAGAGATCCAATGGCAGATGCCTTCGAGCTAGATTGTTTGACATCTACTCAGGGGTTGCAGAGTGGGGAGAATAGATGTCTTAGGAGGTGAAGTGAATTGCCTATAAATGCAGTGATTCAGAAAAATGTTGTGAACTTCCCTAGAGACAATTTTATTTGCAGTCTGTTCAAGCTCTAAAAGGTGGCTTGTCAATAGCCAGTAACAAGTTCACATTTGCAGAATATATTAGTTTGTCAAGTGATTCATTAAATGATAAGCTGGTTCAGACAACAAAAAATTAATTTGTTTTAAATGCATTCATAGTTCAAGAGTTTAACTGAAAGTAGTGTAAGAGAATACAAAGAATATGTTTCTTACCAAGCTGCTTTACTTTCCTTCTGGAGTGATAATGTAAAAATGATATGTTGGTCATTTTCTCATAAAAATCAGTTGCCAAAGGACCTAATGTTTGTAAGCGAAGGAATTTTAAGCAAATAGGGCTAAAGACTATAAGAAACTTTCTTTTATGAGCCTATAAAAACCAAGACTGCTTTAAAACTCTATTATAAGCCTTTTTTGTCTCTCTTTCAAACAAAGCTGTAAGCTTTCAACACATATTCTAGAAAATGATGAAATATTAAAAAGGAAGTCATTAGTCTTTTATATGAGTTACGCTTCATTCTTAGTATATCCCCATGTGGTTATAGTTTTCTAACTATCTACTAAAGTCAATATATTGAAAGAGTACTTTCAGTTTCTAGAAGTTACGTTCAAAAGCCTTTATGCACTATTACTGAAAAGGTTTTGCTGTATTTCAACTGTATATCGTAATTATGCCATAAATATAAGAACAAGTAAAGCATAAAATAAAATAATTCGTATAATGTCACCATTTAAGGATATTAGTGTGTTTAAAATTCTAACATATGTGATACAGTTCTTATTCCATCAATGTTACTTCACATTTTTATTTGTTCATCTTTTTTCTGACAAAGTTATTTTAAATTTTATTTATATAAGGACAATAAATATGTAAAACATAAAAGCAATATATACATAAAGGAAGTTGACCTCTAAGTGCTTTATTCCTTTAAGTTACTTTATTCAGTAAAAGGTTTTTCAGTGACATTTTTTCAAAGTAAATATTTTAAATATTATCACTTTCATTGATCTGGCTGAGAGCTTTTCTTTAGCAATGAAATGGAAAATATTATAAAACCTTTACAGTCACAGTTTAGTAAAACAATAATTTCAGCTGTTCATTAACATTAAATTAACCTGTCTTCAGGTATCTAAATAACATCAGTACTGAGATGTATCTGATCTATTCTGTACTTTTTTCTTTCACGTAGAATTATTTTTAAGATTAATTGCCATCGTTTCATAGACTCATAGAATCTTAGAATTGTTTAGGTTGGAAGGGACATTAAAGATCATCTAGTTCCACCCCCCGGCAATGGAAAGGGACACCTCCCACTAGACCTGGTTACTCAAAGTCCCATCCAATCTGGCCTTGAACACTTCCAGGGACGGGGCCTCCACAACTTCTCTGGGCAACCTGTCCTGGTGTCTCTACACCCTCAGAGTAAAGAATTTCTTCCTAATATCTAACTTAAATTTACCCTCTTTCTGTTTAAAGCCATAACCCCTTGTCCTATCACTATATGCTCTTGTAGAAGGTCCCTCCCCATCTTTCCTGTAGGCCCCCTTTCAGATACTGGAAGGCCTCAATAAAGTCTCCCTGGAGCCTTCTCATCTTCAGGCTGAACAACCCCAGCTCACTCAGCCTGTCTTCACAAGACAAGTGTTCCAGCCATCTGATCATCTTTGTGGCCCGCCTATGGGCTCACTACAACAGGTCCATATCCTTCTTACATTGGGGGCTCCAGAGCTGAACACAGTGTACTCCACATGGGGTCTCATCAGGATGGAGTAGAGGAGGGTAATTACCTCCCTTGACCTGCTGGCCACGCTTCTTTTGATGCAGCCCGAGATAGAGTTGGCCTTCTGGGCTGCGAGTGCACATTGCCGGCTCATGTTGAGCTTCTCATCAAGCAACATCACCAAGTCCTTCTCCTCCAGGCTGTCTGAATAGGCAGCAACACTACTGAACAAGAAAAGCATACCTCTGTGTAAAGGTAGAACACACAACTAGTCTACTCTGTCATTAAATATTTAAAATAAACATCACAATATGCATAGTATATATTTATTCCATGCTTGGTACAAATTTGCCTTTATTTTCCTTAGTGGTAAGCTAGCAGTCAAAGGCCGTTTTTTTAGACTTTATTTACCATAAATTGTGAGAAAACTTTCAGTTCTCTGAAAGATCCAATCAGAAGCTCTCATGCAATTCTAAAACATCTCAGTTGGCCAAAAATATTGCTCTGTTTAGTGCATGTTTACTTCATTTTATTATTTTGCTGCAAAATGATCCACATGGACAGTGTGGATTTAGGAAGAATTTAAATAGTAAATATCTATCAGTTAAAGAAAATAATTAAAGCTCAATGATTTTAAACTCTACATTTTTTGAGTATTTTTTTTTACATGGCAGTGAGGCTGGTTTTGGACTGAAATTAGTGGAGCTTTTCCACTCTACCCATAGCAAAAGGGTACTTTGGTAAATATACAGCATTTGTCAGACTAAGGTAACAAAGACTGGTACTTTTAGGGGTGTTTACTATATAATAGTTGATCAGTAATTATCAACTCATATTTTTGTTTCTGTTCTAGTCCCAGCCATAGTGGAGCATTGTTAGTGGTCATAGTGGTCATAGTGTCAATGGAATTAAAAAAAAAAAAGTTCTTGTAGTTCACCACTATTAACTTTAAGTTTCCTTCTCCCTTCTCTCTTTCTTCCTTCTCTCATTCTTTTCTGTATGTACAGATGTTTGGCAGACTGCAAAATTTGTTAGATATCATATTAATCCATTGGATACATGTAGCCTTCTGTTACTGTGGACTAGAGTTCTGTTGTTCTTTTGACTGTATGTATGAAAAAGGTGTTATAATACATCTCAGTTGCTATTTAATAAATGCTAATTGCAACTGTGTAGTATTTTGTGATTTCTATGTGATGCAGTTCTATTTTGAAACGGTTTCAAATTTGGGGAAACATTACATTCATGAAAGGGGTGAGAAGAACAAACTTTATTAGGCCAAGCTGTTTCTACACAGCTTCACTGGACACGTAGACCTTTTTCCAACACAACCTGTCATGGTGTGAGTCACTTACTTGAGTAGCTTTGTGGCACTGCAGAACACTATAGCTGTTTACCTAGCTCTAATCATTGAATTTGAGCCAAAAAATGTTTTATATTCTTATTAAGCTTATGAAGAGTTTGTACTTTGAAAATATTTGGGGGTTCAGGTTGTGGGTTTGGGCTTGCAGGGTTTTCTGCTTTCCAGCACCCCCCAACACCCACACCCCACTTCCCAGGAGATCGTCTTATTGCCGCTTCTGACATTAGCACTGGAATAAATTTGTCTGTCTGCAGGGAGCAATCACTTCTCCTGCATCAGTAAATGACAAAGAGTATTTTATTCCAGAGACCTAGCTACATTCTCCTGGATGATAGATATATCAGCCTATTTACATTTCTGCTGAAACTGAGAAAAAAAAGAGTGGCTTGATTTGAACACATATATGAAAGCCACCTTTACGATTTGAACACAGTATGCAGTAACAACTATTAGAAATTCATCTTTCCAAATGAGTAGTACAGATGATTTAAAAAATCAAATGGCCTTTGGCAGACACTGACCATTTAGGAGAAAAGATGCCCTTTTTCTGTAATATAAAAAGAGAGACTGGCTCTGTAAAACTTTGGAATATGAAAGACTACAATTCAACAGGAAAAAAGAGGCACAGCAGACAAGTATTAAAGATGGTCTTTGGGTAAATTGCAACATTTGGCTAAGGTTATTAAAAAATCCAAGTTTAGCTTTTAAAGTCTCATTACATTCTAATGCTATGTCTTTCACAGCTTTGCATTAGCAAACATTTATTTATTCACAGACAAGAAAAGAATATTACTTGAAATTATGGACCAGTTTTGAAGTCCAGAAAATTAAGAGTTCATGTTAAATTAGTTCTTTATGTCATTCAGATAAGTCTTTAAACACTACAGCCCATATTGCAGACATTAGAATATCTCTGCTGCTGTGAAAAACAATCAAAGCTGATATCGACTATCAAATTTAAATAAATATATATTTTTAGAGGGCGCGAGTGAGCATTATTTATTTATTTATTTTCCTGGACTTAGACATATTCATAGATATCAATAGGCAAATTAACAGTTTAGAAACTCCCTTTGCTGAAAGAGATGAGTATGTATAAATAGCCCCTTCTAGCCTCTGCATTCTCTCCTTAAATACTTAGGAAACACTGGAGGTTCACACTGGGCAACAAAAGCAGTGACTGCACAATGCAAAGATAGGCTGGCTTGGCACAGTTTCCCCCAAATCTTGCAGAGCTTTAGTCTAGAAGTGGTATAGGTTCATTGAATGGGCTTCAGAGCAGCAGCCAGCATTAATTTCTGGCAGACAACTAAAGGAGATGTGTCCCACATGACAGGATCTTGCTAGGTTTCAAAGTATTAATGGATAAGCATTGCAAGAATGTGGCACAGGGACAGGCTTGCCTGTCATGCATGAAGACAACTAGAAAAAGAAAGATCTCCTTTATAATTACTACAAAGATTATAAAGAACATTGATGAGAACACTCTTCCAGTACAGTCCTAGAACACCAGAATCTGTCCATTATAAGATACTGCACTTAGTACAAAGAAATCTGGGGACAATATTTTATGGATAGGTAATATATGAAAATCTAAGCCATTTCAAGAAATAGTCTAAGAATAATTTTCAGGTACAATTCTAAGTCATTTTTTCCAGCAGCTTGTACATATCAAAGAAATAATCAGGACCAACTTTCAATCTGTAACTAGTGAGAAATGAAGAAACAGGAAATTAGGGTAAACATTGTTTACCTTCCTTTTCTTTGTTAATTGTTATGAAAAAAGGGAAACTGGGGAAAAAAAACCCCAAAAACTTAAATTGAAGCACAATTCTTGAAAAGGCAGAAAAAAGGTGATTTCAGTGGACCTGTGGCAGTTTGCACAAATCAAGGACCTTTCTCTCAGCCTTCTCCAAAATAAAGTGAGACAGTATAATTTTGGGCAATTCACTCTTTGGTCAGCTTGACTTGTATTCTATTTCCCCTACCACAAGCAGAAAGTCCTCAGTAAGAAGTCACTTATTTCTGAGGCACGTGCCAGGAGATAGAATTGTTATTATCCTAGGTGAGTATTAATATCATATTGTGGAAGTAATGCAATACATAAATGTTGGACTTCGGTCCTAAATTATGTGTTTTAATTATTCTATTGTGACTACAGTTAGACTGTTGCAGCTTTTTTATTTCACCAGTGGTTTGGGTTTTTTTCTTATCTGCACATGCATAGCCTCATGAGAAACTGCTGGGGATGAGGCTATTACTAGATGACACTGTAAGAATCTTTACCTCCCTAAAATGCTTAGCTCTGAGATGATTCTCATAGCTTTCATTGCCAAAAGCCTGAGGATGCATCTAATTTAGACAAGGATTCTGAATTTCCGAATTATGTTCTGATCTTTTTTTTTTTTTCTGCTGGCAGTTTGACATGCTCTCTTTTGTATTGTTATTATTATCATCATCTATAATTTAACAGCTCTCTTTTTATAGCTGTGTTAAGGTCCCCATGGTCTAAGCAAATATGCTATTAACCATAGTTTATGTTCACAATAATAAAAGAATTTATCATTTCACCAATTTCCTTTGCTATTTGTAAGGTTTTCTATCGTATCTAATCAAGTTTCATTTTGTTCTGAAGACCAAAGGGTACTTTAGTATGTGGATGAATTACAGAAGCAATCTATCTGTCTACTAAAATTCTGTATTTAACAGGTAACATCTTGCCTTATGGCAAAGGACAGGCTGTATCATTTCTGTTAGTACTGCATCCTTATGCTGAGTTCCTGACAAGACATGAAAGTTATAAAAGTATAGCTTTAGGTGAGACTATAATTTCTTATTTTAACATAAGAAAATTTTCTTGTTTCATTTTATTAGCACAATTATAGTGGTATTAATGACCAGGAAACTATAACTGGTAAAATTTTTCCAGATTAAGAGGTTAACAGTTTGTGAAAATACTGGGCCCTTTCCATAGCTGTAGCAAGACCTGTTGGTTCCTGGACTAAATCCCTACGTCCTTCCCTTCCCTTCCCTCCCCTTCCCTCCCCTTCCCCCTTCCCTTTTCCCTCCTCCTCCCCCTCCCCCTTCCCCCTCGTCTCTTATTCTCCACTTTGCACTTCTTATTACAGCATTTTCCTCTACAGTTGGTAGAACAGCTTCTAGCACAACAAAAAATAGGCCCTCATGTTCATAATGTGCCACTTAGTGTAGCACTCTCCCCTTTATATAGCCATTTAATAAAGCTTTCAGAATTAGGGTCATCTGACTTACTTTTGATGAAAACATTACTGATTAGTTGGGGGTTCACAGCTGGATTTTCAGCTGGGTTTATTCATTTAAATGAGGCATCTAATTTAGAAGCCTACTTTTCCTAAGATTTTATGTTAGTCATTGGAAAGAGATAGCATACATCAGACTGTGATTTACCTTCCTTCTGTCTTCTCCTTCCCACATCTTATTTCTTCCTAGATGTGACTTTTGAACAACTTTTGAGGATGTGATATGAGATGTGGTTTTACTTGAACACTGGTAATACCGAATATTAATTATTAGATTCTAAAACATAGATGGCTGAGTATTATTTGCATTTTAATTATATTACAGATAATAGTCTATCTTTCCCATTGGATTAAACTGTTATTAATTGCCACAGTCACTCGTAATGAATTTGATGAGATTTGGAAGGTGTATTTTCATTTCTTGCCTTTCAGTTTCTGGCTTGGACCTTCAAATGGTAAGGCATGCCGCTAGATGAATTTTCATGTCTTTTTTATGAGCTGTTGTGAGATAACTTTGCACAGAAATTTTCAATTCCTGCATTTGGTGGCACAAATGAAATGCTGTAAGTGGTTGTATTAATTTTTTATTTTTCATATTTAATGTTAGGTAACATAATGGTAGTTTTAGCAGTCTGCTAATGTCAGAAACTACAGCCTGAGAGTTTCAGAACTCTCAGGGAAATAAAAACCCACTAGAAGGGGAGTGCAGCACAGGGACAGGCTACCCGGAAACACTGTGGAATGCTCTTGGAGATTTTCAAGCCTTGGCCAGACAAAGCCACAGATGGCCTTTTCTAGTGTTGGTCATAGCCCTACTCTGGAGTTGACCTACGTGAAATCCATAGACAATCCTCCCAATCAGCACTTCTCTCATACTGTGATAATGTTGTAAAACAAACATGGCTTAGTAAAACAAAAATGGTAAAAAGAGACAGCTGCCGTCACAAGGGCTGTATATCAGGATAAGCATCCTGGAGAACTACAGCCTTCAGACTTCTTGATTTCCAGGAACTGCTTCATATCACACCAACATATTGTGCTAAAAAGGGATGATGAGAAAGCTGATCAATCGTCATTTGTTGGTGATAGAAGAGAGAGGTATATCACTGACGTGGCCTGAAAGGGAGCTCTTCCTTCCCCAATGGGACTAAAGACCAAGTTTGTGATCCCCTTGGACAGAATTAAGGTGAAATGACACCAGCCAACCAATTTTATGATTTATTAATACAATGAATCAACAACAACTATGTAACTAGAAACAATACAAGGCATATAGGTAGAGACAATAACTCACTGGCAACTCCTTTACAGGATAACATGGATTGGAAAAGTAAGTCCCATGCAACAAGTTTCTAAGGAGAAAGAGAGAAAGAGATAGAGAGAGAGGTTACAACAAGTGGAAGAGAGAGAGAGATAAGAGAAAAAGAGATATCACCACCCGCGGATCCAGTGGCGTCCCATTGGTCCTCTTCACTTCTGGTATTTTGGTGGTCGGGGTCCCCATTCGAGCTCCTGGTGGCACCGTTTTTATACAGTTCCAGTCCCAAAGTCTTTGCTCAGTTTCAGGAAGCATCTGTTCGATGATGGCAGACAGGGCCTGGTTTTGCAAGCTAGGTGCATTCTGGCTCCATTGTTCAGTGACAGGCAAAACCATGGGGCGTGAGAGAGGAACTAGCTGTTCTGTCCCTGCAGAGATGGATGTTGGTATTTGCTTCCTTTGTGATTGTTGCCCATTATGCTTCTGAGTCTGCAGGCAACGATAATTGATCGTCAAAGCTTGCACCTTTCTGGGCAAATAAATGTTTAAGGCAAAACATATCTGTCCGCCACAATCACACACCTCACTCTCTCTATTGTCACAGCTTATTTTGGTCTAATAAGGAGTTGCACCTTTGCTTGTTCTGGGCTGGATGCAAATTACACGGTTGTGTCCTTGGGTTCCGAGTCAAACAGCACAGCCTAGGCATGACAAACAAGGGACTGTTCTCTAGGCAGTCTCTAGACAGGCAGTCTCTAAATCTCATATATATAATCTTTATATTATAATCAAAGAGTGGTTCATGGTCAGCCTTATATAACTGGCATGTGTTAATGAAATTATAACTGATATACCTGCATTTTTTTCCTACACAAGTTCACTATTTCCTCTTTGCCATGGGCACATGCATTATTCCCACTATACCTCAGCTGAACTGATAGAGTTACTACAAAGCACTGTACAACACTTCTGTTCTTATATTTTAACATATCACTAATGCAAGCAGACTCACCAACAAAACTATTCAAACTGTATGGTCTCCTCAAGTGTCTTTACACTAGTAAATGTTCATTGATGCATTATTGAGATTCATCAGCAAATGTAGGAGAAGAATAATTTCCTTTTTATATTCTCCCTAACGCTGATAAATCAAAAATTTTGGTAGGTTAAACTTGAAATAATAGCCACATCCTACAGGATACTGCAGCAAAGGAAATGGATGTTACTTTATGGAATGACTGTAAAATATGAAGTGTTTTGACAGAGATTAAAAAACTGCAAATAGCATTCATCATGTTTTCCTCTTAACGGGAATGCCGTCATACTTGTGCATGTTAATGCTACTTCTGCTGTTCAAATAAAACACTCCTTGCAGGGATCAGTGTTTCAAGTAACAGTGAGCAAACTCAATACTTTGCTGTGACATCTCTATTGTAGTTTGCATTTTACCTCCTTTTTGATATAAATAAATTCTATTACTGTGCACTGCCTGCATAAATGAAAGATACATTTTTCTTCAAGACTGGGCACATCAGTGAAGGCCATAAAATATTAATGACGAAAGCTTGGGGAATTAAATGTGCCTGTGACTATAAGTTTGTCTTGTTGGCAGAGGTTTCTCAGCCTAACCTATTTCTTTTGTGTGATCTCCATCAGAAACGATATACTGCAAAAAAAAAGTCTCTTGAGATTAAAATATATGCAGTTTTTCAGATCAGATAAAGGGCATGAATTCTTTATTTAATAATCCAAGTTTATTTAAGAGCTTTATAAATTTTGCAGCAAAGTTTTGTTGTTAAAAAGCAGAGCTGTTTGCCAGTGTGCCATTTCCTTTTATTTCTCCTGCTGTCACATGACTCTGCAGAGTGCTGTTCCTCATGTGGAGCTAGAAGAATGGACAGAAGAATTGAGAAAGAAAATGGTAGCTTCATTTGTAATCTTGTGTTGCAACAGGCAAAAGATACTTGACCAGCTAGTTGCCATGGTGGGTACAACGTATGCTGCAGGAGAAGCCCTTGAGACACTCTTAATTTTTGACTTCTCCCTGTTATTTGGGGGTTGAAAGGAAATGAGAAGTGATTGCACCCTCTTCCTTTCCAATGCCTTTTTTTTTTGTCCCACATGGTTGGGACTTGCTTTAGGTAAACTAAATTGGATCGCAACTTCTGTCTCAAAGTCTGGAGGACTGAGTGAACCCTTTCTTTGGTTGAGGGATATTTTCTTTTAACTTCCTTATTCCATTACCTCGTACTTCTTGATTTATGTCTGTTAGTTAGCTGATGTTAACATGGGTTAGTGAAATAAAACCAACTCTTAGGCTGAAAAGGCAGTCATCTTGTTCAAGTTAATGTTAACCTGTGCAGGATAGATTTTAATGAATTATACAGAGAGCAACATTCATAGGAGTAGGTATCATTGCAGGAGTCTGCAATGAAGAGTAAAAGGAAATACGTAATAGCAACTCATGCTGAAAGTCTGTGAAGGACAATAAGCTGTCTCTGTTAGTAGTCTGTGACAATGTGGAGTTTTACACCTTTGATAGATTAATTGCAATAGCACTAGGAAGATTTTGCATTTTTTTCATTCTACTTAAATCATACTGCTTGCTATGCACTTGTTATTTCCATGTTCTTTTGTTTGCTACTGGGATGGAATTCTATCAAAATATAATTTGGAGAAAATGCTTCTGATTTTCTAGACCCCTCAAAAATTACACTGAGGCTTTAAAAGCAGGAGTCATCTCACCTAACTTTAGTCTTCCAAGAGTGGGTTAAATGCAGAGAGACAGTTTTCCTATTCAGAGTACCTTTCTTAAATAGTTATCTTAGCATGGGTTTAATTACTTTATGAGTACATATGTAAGTAGTCTAGATTACACAACTAGGACTTAGGTAACTAAAACCATAGGATGAATTCTTTCCTAATGTTGAAGACATTAATGTTTCTGCTAATATTACTGTCAGCCAGCTTCAGGGTGCTGCCTTCATGGCTCAAAGTGTGGGAGGTAGTGACCCAGGAGTTGTACTCTTGTTTTTATGCCTTGAGCAGTCCTGATACTACACTGGTAAGTCCAGTCTGTCTTTTTGATTATGCTATAAAAATATTTCCCATCAAAACTCATCATTAAATTTATATTTCCATCAACAATGTGGACTTAAATCCCATGACCTTCCAGTCCCAGATTCCCTCAAATTCATTATCTAACATTGTCTCCTTTCTGCCCATTTCCATAGTTCCTTGGAAATTAGCAATTTGGCAGTCCTATTGTCCCTAAAGATTCCAAAGTTGATGTGATTTTGGGCTCCACACACATCTTTTTTTTTTGTCAGTAGCTTCCCCAGTATGCTCATGCTGGTTCACTGAGGGTGCCTCCAAGAGTCAGAAGAACTGAGCAGTTTCTGGTGGGACGTAAGCAGGACAGCGTGGTGCTTTACTGGAAATTCCAGTCTTAACAAACATTTTTAACATCCTACTTTCCATCCTTATGAGAACAACGCTTTTCTCAAAATGTTAGAAAGGAAATGTAAGTTTCAAAGAAATTCAACACTTTGTAAAAGACACCATAATATTCTCTTAAGGCAATCAAGTATCTTACTGTGCACAGTTCTGACCTGTGCCCAATGTGTTTCACATATCAGAGCTAAGGTGGTAGTGGTGGACAAGAACACTAGCCCATGGTGTTCAATTGGCCTCATCCCTATCAATCTCTAATATTTTAATCTCTCTTTTTTTTGTCAATTTAAAATAAATAAATAATAAAGAGGTGCTTTGCTTTTACTTTTACTTTAGAGTAAAATGAAATACCAAGTTATGTGTTTCACAAGCACAAGAAGAATCAAGAAGTTTGCTATGCCATGTTGGCTTTTGCATAGCGTTAAATGAAATCACACATCACTCAAACTTTCTAATTACCAGTATGCTTCGTGGAGGAAGTCTTTCAGTAATTAACTTTTCAATTAATCAAAGTACATTTTCTGCTTCTCTCCATCTTCAACCTGTTTTAAGTTTTTCCTTCCTTTATTTTTCATTTTCTACTTTGTGCTCTGGTCCTTGCCTTTGAAATAATAAGATCAAGTCCCTGATTCACAGCTACCAAAATTTTGAGCTACACTGTAAGATGACAGACAGAGAAGTGTAAAGCTTATTTTAATTTTAATAGTTCTGAATTAAAATATCACTTTTAGTATGATAGAAAAATAGCTCACATGAACCATTTTTCTTGGCTAGAAATATGTACACTCATAAAGAAGTTCTGCTTTTCATTTAACCTGAAAGGTTATTCATTTTAGAAATGTAGAACACTTTTTTGTAAAAATTATTCCTTATATATATAATAGAACTTTATCAAACTGAGAACTGAGCTCACATATCACCTGTAGATTTTCTCATCACTTGCTGCAATGTTCCTACTTCTTAATCAGCATTTCTCAGGTAGTAATTTTTCCATTGTATTCTATAAAAATATATATCCATTTATAAATGAAGTACAATACAAGTAGGAGGCTTACAAGCCAGTATACGCAAATATGAAAGTATTGATGATTTGATGAAGCTTTCTAAGCATGCAGAATAGAGAGATTGGGTAAAAAGCTTCAGAAATAATTATTTATTATATAAATTAATTTTTAAAAATTGAAACAATTTGATAAATGTAGCTTTCTGGAGCAAAGAGCAGTATAGATTTTTTTCTCTCTTGTGTCCACTTTAAAAAATATAATAATGTATTTCAACTCAAATGCACAGCAGAGAATAAATGCTAAACAGTCAGCCTAAATGGTCTGCTAATTGACCTGGTCTTTTATCAATACCTCTACTGCATTAATTAATCATTATCTTTTGTACGTGTCTGGTTGCATCTTTTTTTTCTTGCACTCTACATACGCTTAGAAAAGCCTACAAATGAACTTCTAACGAGAGGTGTCACACTGGGAAATAACATTGACCTACTTCTGAGGGTTGCAGTATTGAGAGATTTACCAACGCATAATTTTCAATGCATATTTTTTTCCATTCAAAGAAATTGCTTAGGTTGTTTACAAATTTTGGCTAAAAACCACTGGTCAGCTTTACTGTGGAGATCATCAGTTACAGACCTTGTGGGTCACAGTGGGACATCTGCCTCCCAGTTTACTTCTCAGCAAGAGAAAGTATGATTTTAGTCTGGTGTCAATAAGAAGCAGCTGAAATGAGTCAGCCCTCCAGTTTCTCCTTTGGGAACAATTATCCATTTGGTTGCTCTCTTAGTATTACAAAAGCAATAATGCATTTACTTTCAGCAATGAAAGGTTGAAATGGTAATGCTGAAAAATACAGTACAGGAAGATTCATACAATAGAAAAAACCTCACTTGCAATATTAAAGAATTTTTTTCCAAATCCTATTTTCAAACCCTATTTTTCCCAGTTGTCTAGAATCTTTAACAATATCTCCAGGACTCATAAGAACTATATGAAGATTACTGTAAATGTTCATATAAACCCACTTTTTATGTATATTTACTTCAGTTAGACTTACACATTTCCATGTTGTTTTATCTGAATATTCTTTTGACTAACAGATCCAGCACTATGCAAAATATGAATTTCAGAATTCAAACTGCAGCAAGAAGTGTTTAGATACCTATCAACTGGACAAAGGAATATTTTAAGACATCTCTGAGAAATTATAATAAACGTGATAGAAACAGTAGGCATTCCCAGGGAAGAGTCCATAATGAAGTAAAAGACTGGAAATAAAAATCATTACAAATACCTTAAAATAGCTGAATTCATAATTTATTATTGTCTCTTCTCCAAACAAACAAATAAGTCTAAAAATAAGGGTAAATGTGTTAGACAAATTGTTCATTGCAAATTATTTTCACGGTAATAGTTAGGAAGCAATTCATCTGTTGGTTCTACACCTGCTTAAAATTGGAACTTTCCGATCATGAATCAGCCCCTCCCTTCCTTCTAGATTAGTTATCACCTTTCCTTTGGATATTTAAATTCAGCAGTGTAAAGTGTTAAAATACTATGGAAAAGCATAGGTGTCCCATATTTTAATTTCACAGGCTGCTCTTGTGGGTTTATTTAGCATAGAAGTGTGAATTAAACTAGTGTTATATCCAAATATAGCTGGATAGCTTGTTGCTGCCCTAATTAAAACCTTTTGTCAGCAAATACTTCAGAAATATAAATTTTAACCATACTGCTTTTGGTGGAATATTTCAGAGTGAATGGCATTTGTTCCTAACATTTTAGAAAACAGCAACACTAGCTAAAATAGTTTTAGTATAATGGCCTATCTGGAAAAGTATTATCATAGAGTTACAGAATCATAGATCATCTAGCTCCAAACCCCTTCCATTTAGCATATGTGTGACTGCTTTTCTGCATCAGGAAAAGATCTACAAGTTAATATTATGATTGTATTCAAATGTAATGAGAATATCACTGCTGACAGACCAGCAAAGGGGCTGTAGTGTGGTTCAAAACAGACTCACAAATAACATCCCTGAGAATGTACTTACTGATGTGATGCACCAACGTCCAAATATTAGCTATGAAGTCACAAGAATCAAATGAACCGATGTAAAGAGATTGAGCTTTTATGTCAGCAGAGGCAATAATTCTATCTGTTAATTTAACTATGCCATGTGATGAGCAAAAAAAGAATAATGCAATAAAGATGATGGAAAATTTATGTGCAGCAATGATATGATTATGATGGAACCAAATAAATATAAAAAGAAGAAAATACAGAAAAATTTAAAAATAAAGGACATTAAAAAAATCCCAACTACTGAGGAACTAATATTTTACAGAAATCTACGTAGGTGAACCAAGTAAGCTCCAAAAAGGTCTTGGACATCTGCAGGTGGGAACATCTGCCTGAGAAGACATTCAGGGTCAGGGGAATGTAATCTCAATGATAAAACTCTCTTTGTTTTCATAATAGTATGAAATATATTACTGTACACAGTGTAAGAAGAAAATATTGCATGGTTTGATCTGAATTCAAAAACCTTAAAAATATATATTTATAGGTGACTTGGCAATCAATTATTTTTAAGATTTGCTTGTGGAAAACTATACTTCTCTCTATTTTTACCTTCAGTATGACCTGATAATCTAACTTCTTTGCTTAACTAATGTTAAATTGACACAGGATGCCTGTAACAGTCATTCACTACTGAACTAATGTTCAACTTTCTAGTCTAGTCTAGACTAGTTTAGTCTGCTCTGGTCTGCTCTGGTCTGTTCTGGTTTCTAATAATTAACATATTTTGTTTCATAACACGCTATTTGAATTAAATAAAATGGCAGAATCAGTTTTACCTGTTTATTCATATTTTGCATGTTAATGAACACTCAGTTCAAATGCTGCATCTGAACAAAGATGATGGAGGTTTTCTGGTTGTCCTTCCTAGCTGCCCACATAGTATAAACATACTTTTGGAAGGAGGATAACTTTAATCGTTTTCTGAGGGCAGTTGAGCATACTCATGTGTGAGAAGTGCCTACAAGAAAACTGAGGTGGTGGAGGAAGAGGCAGACACAGACAGTAGGGACCCCACAGCACTCATGAGGAGCAAACACATAGACTGGTCTTGGAAATGATTAGGGAGTGATTGTGCAAAGCCTGTTGCAAGCAGGTAGCTACTAAATGTTGCTAATCTGAGAAAAAACCTAGTAGAAACAGTCCATCTTTCACAGACAGAGAGGGGCTGGGAGTGTTTGTTTCTGAAGTCTGTTATTTCTGCTCTGTCTTGTTTTGAGCTTCTCTGTCTAGAAATGTAACTAGTTTCAATTTCTGTTTTAATAAACCTAGCTGGAGATGTTCAGAAGCACCTTGGATGCTCTGGTACAAGCAGATCTTGCAGTTTCATCCCAGCAGGTTATGAAGCAGCCTAGATGGCTGTACTGCTCTGGTGTAAACACTGGCTGAACATCACAAATTAACATAAAGGATATCACTACACTAATTCTTTCAAAATAGCTTCAAAAAGTGAGCTTGGGAACTTAAATTTATTATTTTGTTAGTCACCAAAAGTCATGGTCTTCATGGTGACACTGATTTTATGGTATGTTACCTACCTTCTGCTAGTTAACACACTCTACGTGTGTACTGGCCATCCATCCTAGAGGACACAAGGACATTTTATTCCTACCTTGTTATTAGTCTTACTACAGATACTGATTCTCAGACTTGTTGACTAGCATAAGTTAAATACAGCCCACAAACCACATACCGTTTAAAGTTTACTATTTGTTTCAGTTTCCTAGAAGTATTTTCATGTCCAGTAGCTTGCCTTTTTGTTTGTGAGCAGATCCAGCAAAAGACACTTTTGTGGTTTCCTTATATTTTCTTAGACCTTCACATTTGCAACAACATTTCTTTTAGTTCCTTCTCCTTCATTGTACTCCAGTTCCCAAAACATCATTTTGCAGGCTACACTTTATGTTAATTAACCATTATTTTCCAAGAAAGGTGTTAGTAGATAGTAATTTTTAAAGAAACATTGAGTATGTGCTATATTTAACAAATATGGAAGATATTCTTCCTTGTAGATTTTGTGGACAGAGAAAACAGAAATTTGTTTCTAATATCTAGTCCATTTATCCCTCTAATGTCTTACACAGCTCTACATAGTCCATGATCCTTCTACAACTCTATAGTCTTAGATATGATCATCGTGAGTAGAATATGTTTATTACACATAATTGTATGTCCATAAAAGTATGCATTAGATTCAGCCTGTAAGCATTGTCTTTAAATCATTTTTCCTTTGTTTTGTATAGTACTACTACTAAAAGTTCCTTTAAATAGTCACAACTAAATGATCTGGGTTTATATGATTTTTCCTATGTGAAAATTACAGATTCTAAGAGGCAGTGTTCTTCTTTCTGACATACTAGCTAAAACATGCTGAGATATATTTATATCCATAACCAATGACACATTCATTTTACTGCTTAACTAGGCAATAAAAATGCACACGAGCATTTAAAGAATAACTTATCACGCTGAATTCAATCATATTTTAGCAAGGAGTCTCACTATTGTGCCTGTTGATACATGTTCTCTATTGGACAATCCCACCATGAAAAAAAATAAGAGTGTGGAAATTGGGTGAAAACAAAACAGAAGGATCTAGCTATTTAAATAATTTAAATTTTTTCACTTCTTTGTAAGTCATTGCACACTGTAAGCAAGTATAGAAACACAAACTACATCTTCATGTAGTTCAACAGAAAAAAAAAATCCAAACAATAAAAAAGCACTATGTACTACTGAGCTACAGAACTTGAAATACTCAGGGGAAAAAAACCCACCAAAATGCAGATAAAGTATAACCTGTAATATATTTCTAATCATCTTTGTTTCTGTAGATATGCTAATGAAAAATATCATAAAGCTTGCTGGAAAAAACATAAACTTGCTGGAATATAATGTTTTTAAGCAACAAACTAACTTTTCAAGTAGTAATTTGAAATAATGTATTAACATAGATAAAGGTAATCCCAGAAAGTTGTCATTTCACCTATTGATATTACAAGGTTATATCATATTAGTGTTACAGTATTTGTACAATCAGAGGTCAAAAGGACATTGAAAGCCTATGTAAGTGTTTATCTCCAAAATTCCACTGTAAAAAATTATTAAAAATACCCCAACCACGAAGATGCAGAAGTTTTGCCAGCAAAGATTTCTGAGTTCCAGTACACAGTATAAGCCACTCTCACAATCATATCTACTTCTGTCAAACAGTGACAACTAACAAAGCCAGAATTTTGTGGCTTTCCCCTGCCTTTGTTATTCTCTATATTAAGTATTTATACAAAATTAGTAGCTGTAAACTTAGAAAGGAAGACGCCCAATATCTGCCCGATTTTCCAGTTGAACGCAATTCAGCCATTTTCCTGGAATTTACTACAATTATATGCCTGAGTCACATATTTCTAATACACAAATCAGTGAGTCACATTATAATTGCTTGGCTGCGTTTGCAGATATGGTTAATCCCACTTCCCTCATCCACATGCACAAGAGCGAGTCATAAAATCTAGTTGCTAAATATTTACAGTAGAAAAATATTGATCATCAGCAGTACTGCAAATACTTTCTTTTCCACGGAGATTGTGTCTACATTTGATGAAGATGTGTCCGTGGCCTCTAGAGCTCCAATTAAAAAGCATATTCTGACACAACTTGCTTCTAAGTAAGCTTTCAGCCATGCATTAGCAGTACTTCCTCTGAAATTCTACAGACATCATGGTTCAGACCGCTCAAGTTGTGCCAGGAGATTTAGATTGGATATTAGGAGAAATTTCTTCACTGACAGGGTTGTCAAGCACTGGAACAGGCTGCCTAGGGAAGTGGTCGAATCACCATCCCTGGAGTTATTTCAAAGAAATGTAGATGTGGTGCTGAGGGACATGGTTTACTGGTGCACTTGGTAGTGTTAGGTTAACGGTTGGACTCAATGGCCATAAAGGTCTTTTCCAACCTAAATGATTCTGTGATTCTATGCTGTGTCCCACATGACAGAAGCACAGCTTTTGGAAGCCTGATAGTATTGTATGCCGTCATGTGTGTTTCCTCCTGCAATTATTGAGTGGCTGTTTAGTTTGTGCACTGCAATAATGAACACATTTCTGCTTAGCTGGATTTTGTTCACACATCTTCCAGGGATTTAGTGGTTGTTTTGTTGTTTGAGGTTTTTTTGTGGTTTGGTTAGGTTTTTTTCCACGCCACTTTGGATGTGCAAGGATATATGGGTAAAAGTCAATGTAGAATCACAAGTTTTCATTAAGTTTGTGGGTTTTCCATTGTTGACCAGTTTTAGCTAAAGGTGGACTGGCAGCAGTTCTCTTACATTTCACTAAAACTGGGAGGGAGGAGGTTAGCTTTTGGAAATTGGATGACAGGAGTACAAAGATTATACTCAAACCTCTGAATTAAACACTACTATGTATCTGATAGTATTATTTTAGTAAATAGTATTATTTAGTAAATAGTATTATTTTAGAGGCAAATATTGCCAGAGTTAGATTTTCAGATTACAGCTGATAGGCATTTGATTTTAGAAAAATTTTTAAGAATATTTTAGGAAATAAATTGACTATACTGTCTACTGATTATTGGGTAATAGTAGTGGCAGTAGACTGGTGTTTATTCCAGCTATCTTTATCTAGAAGTTAGCAGTCTAGGTTAAACTAGTTACATAGGCTATTTCTATAGTCAGTAAATAAAGAGAAGACGCTTCAAAGGAGCATTCATTCCCCTTTTAAAACTGCTATCAAGTCAATATAAGTGAATCACTTTTGGGAATTGCTAGTATGCATGTATAGGGACCCTAAAAAAGCTAGTTTAGAGAACTAAAGTCTAGTGACATAATCCTAAAAGATGTTACTCTATAAATAGAGAAGATAATATATCCTGGAAGAGAAAGTGACAAGTTTAAACTGACATAACATGTCAAAGGGCTAGGATTCAGTCTCAGTCTAAATGCAAAGTATGATAGTATGATCTAAGCTGTGCCCTCTGCTAAAGAAGCAAGTTACATTGGCTAGTAATAATAGAAGGGTTAAAACCTTCTTAATACCACATTTTTACCTGCCTGAACATCACTACACCTCTACGGGGAAAAGAGAGATGAACTGGCTACATTGCTTTAATTTTTCCTTCTCTTAACGGCAGATATACAGAGGATGATACTGTCACGGAGTCACAAATTAGTGTCACAGAGTCATTTTACAGTTAGTTTCCAAAAGAATTAAGTTTCATCAGAATACAGCTTACATTTCTATTGCAGAAAGAGTGCTGGGATCCCTGGCACATTCATTGGACCTTTGCTGATTTAGGAGTTAAAGACACTCATCAGGAGAAGTTGTCAGCAATTTGAAATCCTAGCAGCAAACAATACAAGCTCTTGTGTTTTACTGATAAGAATTACAAGTTAAACATCTATAATTACATTAGAAGAACTTTTGGACAAACTCTTCTAAATTTGTACTTATTTTCACATGTATCTTTAGTCCTAGAATAGCATAAAAAAAAGAGCATTGATTTTCAATATCCTGCTAGGCTGGTATTCTTAGGAGCATAAGAAGTGTTGGTGAATCAGTAACTTTAATGTAAATATAGCACAGGGTCTTTTTAGCTCAATACCATTATTATTTAAAAAAAAAAAAAGAAAGAAAAACCACCCTTTTAAAATTCTCTACAGTCTAATATTATTCTCTGCTACTTCCCACTACTATATGGTAGTTTCTATAAAATGCCTTACTGCTGTAGCAAAAAAATCTGTATTACATTCCACACACTAAATGGATATTAACTGTTAAGATCCTGTGGTCTTAACTGAAATATACAGAAGTCAATTGAAGTCTCAGTGATCTTCAAACAAGTCCCAGGATCCAGAGTTTGAAAAATAATAGAACACAACTGATGGAAAGATTGCTGTTCTGGAAAATACTTTTCTGGTAAAATGACAACTTGTCATCTGCTGCTGAAAACCTTCTGGATCACATCTTCAGCAGTTTTCTTATGGCTGATCACCAGTTTTTGTATGATATTTAAGATATAAAATTAAAATTTAAATCAAAAAATGAAAAAAAAATTTTCTACTGCACAGATGTGTCTTTTTTTCACCTTAACAATCTTTAAAAAAAAAAAAACCCAAACATTATGTGCTGTGCCACTTCTTTGACAATCTGGAGGTCAGACAACGACATCCATACATCCTGACTTGTATTCACAGCCAGGTAATGAGTACAGTAACAAAAATGTATAATTTTCTCAGTGTCATAAGATTAATTCTATGATTCTATGATTCTAATTTTCTGCAAATGCTCTATTTGCTCACATTAAGACCTTTCATTACAAAAAGATTACCATGTTCAGCTGTTTCCCAAATCTGTCTGTATTAGGTAAAGCATTGCCAGACAGTCAAGGGAGGTGATCCTTCCCCTCTACTCAGCACTGATGAGGCCACACCTAGAGTTCTGTGTCCAGTTCCAGGAACCTCAGCAAAAGAGAGAAATGGACATATTGGAGATCCAATGAAGGGCCACAAGGATGATTAAGGGACTGGACCACCTCTCCTGTGAGGAAAGTCTGAGAGAGCCGGGGCTGTTCAGCCTGGAGAAGACTCAGGGAGAATCTTATGAGTGTATATGTGTATTGGGTTTATGTGGCAAGATTATTTTTTGGGGGTGGATGGCAGCTGCAGGGGTGGCTTCAATGAGAAGAGACCAGAAGCTGTCCCCATGTCGGACACAGCCAGTTCCAGACAGCTCAAAGTTTGACCCACTGCTGGCCAAAACTAACCAATCAGAGGTGTTGGCAGTACCTCCGTGATACCATATTTAAGAAAGAGTAAAAAGTGCTACATAACAGCAGCAGAGAGATAGGACTGAGAACATGTGAGAAGAGCAGGGTATGTGAAGAAGGAAGGGGAGGACATACTCCAGGCACCAGACTAGATTCCCCTGCAGCCCATGGTGAAGACCATAGTGATGAAGTTTTTCCTCTGAAGCCCACAGAGATCTAAGGGGAGCAGATATCAACCTTGCAGCCCGTGGAGGACCTCATGCCAGAGCAGGTGGATGTGCCCTGAGGGAAGCTGTGAACCTATGGAGAGTCTAAGAGGGAGCAGGGTCCAGGCAGGAACTGCAGTCAGCGGAGAGGAGTCTATGCAGGAACACGTTTTCTGGCAGGACCTGTGACCTCATGGGGGACCCATACTGGAGCAGTCCAGTCCTGAAGGACTATCCTCGATGGAAAGGACGCATGTTGGAACAGTTCTTGAAGAACTGCAGCCCATGGGAAGGACCTATGTTGGAGTAGGTTGTGAAGGACTGTATTTAATGGGTGGGACCTCATGCTGGAGCAGGGGAAGAGCATGAGGACCCGGCAGTGGCAGACGCAAAGTATTATGAATTAACCGCAACCCCCCTTCCCTATCCAGCTGTGCTGCTCGGGGGAAGGAGGTACAGAAGTACAGAAGCTGGGAGTGAAGTGGAGCCTGGGAATAAGGGAGGGTTGGGGGCAAGGTGTTTTTTAGATTTGTTCTTATTTCTCATCATCCTACTCCGATTTGATTGGCAATAAATTAAATTAATTTCCCCAAGTTGAGCCTGATTTACTTGTAATGGTAATTGCTAAGTGATCTCCTTGTCCTTATCTCAACACATGAGATTTTTTTGTCACATGTTGTTCCTCTGTCCTGTTGAGGAGGAGGAGTGATACAGTAGCTTGGTGGGCACTTGGCACGTGTGGGCTTGGTGGGCACTTGATTAAACATGATAGTATCTTGAAAGGGAGCTCTCATGTACATGAAGAAGCATTCCTTTCTTTCTTTTTTTTCCTTTTCCAAATTCTTATGAGGTTTAATAAGCAAAAGTCCATTGTGTGATATTTGTTCTGTTCTTCTAATATTAGAAATATGGTATTCATACCACTTGTCATACTATAACTCTTTTCTTACTGGCTTCTGTTTACTTATGATCTGCTCATATTAGCCTCAATTTAAAAAAAAAAAAAAGATAATTTTTAAGTACTTGATTTTAAGCTCATTGAAATCAGTTGGACGGCTTATTGTATCTTCTAAAACAAAAGAAGCTCTAATATAAGCATTTTCACCTTACCTTATGTTATTATCATATTTTCTTTGATAAGATTGATAGGGTTTTTATTTTTATTTTTTATTTTGGATTGGAACTTTTTGGTGTCAAGCAAAATTCTCCAAATTCCTTTGACCTTTTTGGAATTACATGGAATTATATAACATGTTCAAATCCAAAGAATATTTGGCCCCTTTCATATTTTCACTCACTGTTGTGTATAATGTCCAGAAAAAATGAAATAGGCAGATTTAATTCCTTCAGTGATATTCCATGAAGGTAAATGCTCAGCTAAACCTCAGAGGTCCAGTAAAACCATAAAGCTATCCCATAATTTTTGGACATGGTGGATAACACAATTAATTTGTTCTTTCCTGGGATTTCATGTATCTCAGGAGTACTACAGATGCCAAGTTCCTTCTTTGATGTAAATGGTTAGGAGTAAGAAACAGGTCTACTAGAAAATTAGCTTACAAGAACCTCAGTTTTCTTTGCAGCTTATTGTGGGTTTTTTTCCTTTTTTGGTAGACTCCAATTCATTAAAAAAAAAAAACAACCCAAAAAGAGAGAGTCTTTTTTTCTGCAAAGGCTTAAATGTATCAGTGGCCTAAACTGGTGCTTCTGTAAGATAGTACTTCATTCAATCTGTTTATTGTCATAGAGATTCACTCAAGAAATCAATAAACAAAACAATTTTCTTGCAGTTCTACATTTGAGGTTTGATCTTTGCACACATACTACTTTGACATAGAAACAACTTTGAAAAGACACAACAGTAGTAAGAAAGCAGGTAAAACCTGTGCCTAAGGAATTAGTAATTTTGTGCATTTCCTTAGGCCCAAATTGCTAAGCAGGTGTGCAAGCAAGGAAAATTGGTATTTCTGAATTCACTTTATTCATATTCAGTAGCATTTTTTCTTGTTTGGCTTAGAATTTTGTTGTTCCAGAAAGCCAAGAAATACATTAATTCCTCCTTTTTCTACACATCTTGCTTTTTTTTGCATGTATTTACTACACTGGTTGTTAAGTTTGGAGTTCTCCAACAACCAGAAGCCTATGACAAATTCTTTCTTCGTCTCTCTGGTGAAGCCATTTCTGATCCTATAGATGTGGTTGACAAATATTGAAGCGGATAATATTCATGTCACCTGGATGGATGAGCCCAGAGAATTGTGGTGAATGGTGCTAAATCCAGTTGGCGTCAGGTCTCAAGCGGTGTTCCTCAGGGCTCAGTTTTGGGACCAGTCTTGTTTAGTACTTTTATTGATGATCTGGATGAGGGGGTTGAGTGCACCCTCAGTAAATTTGCAGATGACACCAAATTAAGTGGGAGTGTTGATCTGCTTGAGGGTAGGAAGGCTCTGGAGAAAGATCTGGACAGGCTGGATCGATGGGCTGAGGCCAATGGGATGAGGTTTAACAAGGCCAAGTGCCGGGCCCTGCACTTTGGTCACAACAACCCCAGGCAGCACTACAGGCTTGGGGAGGAGTGGCTGGAAAGCTGCCTGGAAGAAAAGGATCTGGGGGGCCTGGTCAACAATCAGCTGAACATGAGCCAGCAGTGTGCCCAGGTGGCCAAGAAGGCCAATGGCATCTTGGCCTGTATCAAGAATAGTGTGGCCAGCAGGAGCTTCCAGGCTCTTTGGTGAGTAGCAAAGGCTACGTAAAAGGTACCATAATACTTTGAGGAGTCGAGAGAATTAGGGTGAATGATGTGTACAACAGATGTTCTACCTTTAGGCTGAAGAGTCTATATGTATCTTTGAGACCCACAATACTGGCAAGAACAGAATCTTAGTTCAGTTACTGCATTGAAATGAAACAGCTCTGTGCCTTACTGTCCTGACATACAGAGAATTTATTTCACGTAAAATCAGATGCTTCATTTGAATGCACTGAATGAACTGAATTTCTGATCTTGCCAGGTACTGTGGGTGAGTGAAAGATACAGACAGACCATAGATTACTTCCCCCATTAACACAAATTTAGGGCATGAGCCCACTGTGGCTGTTAAGCCCTTTAATGGGTATCTCTTTCAACTTTCAAATATCCTGCAGTAAAGCTATTAGGATCCTGCTGTGGGGCAAGCAGGTAATAGTCTGTCCTCTGTGTGTTGTACTGTGATGAATCTATTGAGTGGAAACTCCAGCAGCAGTAAAACTGTGTTCTGGATAAAGCCAGGGGGAAGCAGCAGAGACTGATATCTGGAGTCGGAGAACTGGCTTGTGAGTTGCATAAAGGGAAGTGTCTCGGTATAGACAACCAAAATCAAGTTTTTTAAAGGAGGGTAACTTGGCAGCAGTCTACTGCAGGCAAGATGTGTCTCCATAGTGTCATAGCTGGGAAAGATCTAGGATCTGGTCAGAATTATTGTCAGAATTAGGACATCTCTGTACTCAGGAAAGGTGTAGGTCCATGCTGTAGGTCTATGCTTTGGAGCCAGAGACAGTGGCTTATTGTTTATGTGTTGTTCCTAAAAAGGCAGCAAAACAGACAAATTAATTATTAAGGGAAAATGTGAACAGAATTCCTTCCTTTCAGTATCTGTATCTGAGTCAGGCATCTCAGGCTGTTTTTTACAGTCAGTGAAGAGCAACTGGCATTTGGGGGGCATAATTCATCTGATATGTTTTAGACAGTGACTTTTCACTGAGATGAATCACAGTGTACAAGTACTTATTTTTCTGCATTGGCTATAAAGGGAACCTAAGTGTGACTAACTCGGACATTTACATCACAGGCATCTGTGTTTGGTCAAGTGAATGTCATTATAAGAAGACCAATGAGTTCTCAAACAACGGGACATACATGCAATAGACATATATCCCAAAATTCAGTAACGAAGGAGTGAACTGAACATGTCACCTGAGGAACTAGTACTTTGTGCATCAGTCAACAAAGTTATGTGCTCCTCTGTTGTGGTGATTCCCAGGAGCCTTGTTTGAAAAGATTCTACCACTCTTGTCATTAAGGGCCACTAAATCTATTTACATCATAATATGTTAGAAAACCATAAGGTACCGGAGATTTTAGAAACATTTACAGTAGCGATTCATATCTCTGCTGAGTGAGACTGTTACTTTCCCTGAGCTCTCCATATTACCAGTGGCAGAGAGAGTTCCCTACAAAAGGTGATTCAGAATAAGATTGCAAGGTAAGTGCTCTAAAGGAATCAGTCTGAGCAAAGTGGTACACGTCATCACATAAGACTCATGGTAAAACTAACTTCTTGTATTTAGAAATAAGAGACATACTGTACCTACAAAGAGTGCAAAACTAGGAGTTGGTATAGAACGTAGAGTAAAAGATCAAATTGCTTTTTAACCTGCCATGGAGATTTTACATCTATTATCTACGTTTTTATTTTATTTAAGATATTGTGGATATTTTGGTTGTTTCTCTTCTCATTAAAAATGATTCACTTTACGGCTTGTATTTAGGACAAACTGGAAGTTAAATAAGCAATCAATCTTGTTTGAACTTTACTTGCAAAGAAATTCTTTTTTTTAGGGAGCAGCTCTTTTATTTTTTTTACCCCAAACTCCCTTTCCTCCCCAAACTATATTGTAGCTATTGGTCTTGTAAAAATGAGGAAAACAGAAGATGAAAGTGCACGTTGAGACTTACTGAACTTATTTTTGAACATACTGAGGAAAGTTCCTTCCTGTCCATATATTGTGTTCGACTGAAATAACTGGTTTACTTATTAGCTATATCTTTACAATACTGGTATGTTTTAAGACACAAAAAAATGAAAGCCTTTTGTCACTAATCTAAAGCAATATTTTTCAGTTTCCTCACAGGAACAGTGGGTTGGAAGTTTACCTTAACATACTCTATAGAAAATCATCAAAGATGTGTTTTAAAGATTTATTCATTCCCTGCTACCAAGCTTTGTTTAACTATTTATTGGGAAAAATATAAAATCTTTAAAAATTATTATTTTTGCCATTAGAAAGTTTGATAGCAAATAGTATTTTGTTGCCATGGTTTGATTTTTTTTTGTGTGACATACAGAATGGTGGAAAAGGTCATTTAAGCTTTTTCTGATCATCATGTTTGTCATATGCTAAGGATAAGTAAGTTTATTTGCCACACTTGACAGGTTGGCTATATCATCTAGACATTTTGTTGATTTTTTTTCTTTAGTGTTTCTTTTTTTTAAAAAACTGAGGGGGATAAGCATTTTGCTTAGGTTACAAAATTATCTCTGGCACAACTTAACAGATATCACCAAACATAATGTTAGTAAACAGATAAATTGAAGCTGGAAGCAAAATGAGATAAGCATCTCCTAAAAAAATTGGAAACTAATCTGCCACAAAACAGAAGCAGTAATCCCTTCTCCTTCCCTACTATCCTTTTGAATAATGGTGCATCAGTTTAATGAAATAAGGCTCCCGCTGCTTACTGGAGAGCAGAGGTTTCCATGGGGAGATGCATCCAGAAGCATGCAGGCTTTGGAGAGATGTTCCCTACCCAAATGGAACTAGTTTTACTTTACAGGTCACAGAGATATAGAGTAGCATGGCCCTGATTACTGAAAGCAGCTTTAGATAAGTCCATGGGCTCCCAGAGGTCCATGTTACTCACCTCCATGGATCTGAAATGTCTGTTGGCTCTAAGTGTAGCTATTCATCTGAGGCCTCTTTTCACTCTGCCTAGAGACACTTTGCTGAAGTCTACAGGAAATCTGATGATTAAGGGTGAAATCACCATCACGACAGTTTTAAGCCGCTAGTGTACCTGCTCTGCTTCCTTTCTATGAAGCATTTATTTACCAGGTCTCTAATCTAGCATTAACTCAGAGGGCAGAAGCAGTGATGATACTTGCTATTAGCTATTAACTATTAACGCCTCCCACTAAAGATCCTGCTTAGCTTGCATGACCTATTTGCATTACAGTGCAAGATAACATGTTGCAGATGTTATGGTACCTCTAAAAGCATCTCCATTAGTTATACAACCAATATTAGATTGAGGCCAGACTAGCCCATAAATAGAAAAGTCCACTGAACAGCAAAAGTAGTTTTAATTCTTTCTTGTTAAAAACCAAATAAATGCAATCAAGGCTGCCAGTCTGTGAATCTATTAATAGCTTCAGAGATATTAGATTGGTTTCTACTAGTAAATCTGTCTGCAGAATCAGATCTGAGGATGACAAGTTTCGGATATATCTTGTTCATACTGGATTGGTTCTACTGAAAAAAATTATCATAGCAGTACATTTTGTGTGTGACAATACATGAAGTTCAGCACACAAAACGTCTTAAAAAACCAAGCAACAAATGTAGCATTTTTTAATTTTTTTTTTTTCATTTTATAGATGCTTACTCATCAAAATTTACTGAAGTTTGTTGCATTTTTCTTAAAATAATAAGCCAATTGTTGGTCCCACACACCCATACATAGTTTTCTAAATCTTCTCTATAGAATGAGTTATTTTATTGATCAGGAAGCTGCTGTCTGGGTCTCGGTGGAAGGTCTTAATGAAACACTTATCTTAGAAAAAGATTAGTAATATGACCAGTGAAAACCAATTTTCTCGTGTTTAATCTCCTAATCTATTTTACATTATTTCCCAGGGGTACCATGTACTTCACAGACACATGGCTTTGTGCAAATAATCAATTATATGACAGAATCTCATGAGTTTGAGGGTTGCTCTATAAGAGTTAGTCACATTTCTAAATGGATGGTTTCCTGTTCTGAAATAGGTAAGCTTAGTCTAATTAGAGGGGAAAGGACCTAGCAATGTCAATTGTAAAAGAAAAAAAATAAAACAAAACCAAAAAAACAAATATTTGGAAGTCACCCAATGAAAATTCATTGCTTTTTGACCTTGACGGGATATCCCAAATGATTATTATTACATAAGCTTGGTGAAACAATATATAAGGATGCCACGTTAAAGCATCTTTCAATATGGGACATAGGTCCATTATATGGTTCTAGACCATCCAAGGAGCCTAAAGGTGCACAAGTCCATAGGGCCTGATGAGATTCATCTGCAGGTCCTGAGGGAACTGGCAGATGAAGTTGCCAAACCACTATCCATCATATCTGAGAAGTGGTGGCAGTTCAGTGAAGTTCTCACTGACTGGAAAATGGGAAACATAATGCCCATTTTTAAAAAGGGAAAAAAGGAAGACCCAAGGAACTACAGACCAGTCAGTCTCACCTCTGTGCCCAGCAAGATCATGGAGCAGATCATCCTGGAAATACTGCTAAGGCACACGGAAAATAAGGAGGTGATAAATGACAACCAATATGGCTTCACTTACGGCAAATCGTGCCTGACAAATTTGGTGGTCTTCTACAATGGCATTAGAACATTGGTGAACAAGGGAAGAGCAACTGATATCATCTACCTGGGCTTGTGCAAAGCATTTGACACTGTCCCACACAACAATCTTATCTCTAAATTGGATGGACCACTCAGTGAATAAGGAATTGGCTGGATGGCCACCCTCAAAGAGTTGCAGTCAACTGCTCGATGTCCAAGTGGAGACCAGTGACAAGTGGCGTTCCTCAGGGGTCAGTACTGGGACCAGTGCTGTTTAACATCATTGTTGGTGACAAGGACAGTGGGATTGAGTGCACCCTCAGCAAGTGTGCTGATGCCACCAAGCTGTGTGGTGCAATACACACCCTGGACGGGAGGGATGCCATCCAGAAGGACCTGGACAGGTTTGAGGGGTGGGCCTGTGCAAACCTCATGAAGTTCAACCAGACTAAGCGCAAGGTCCTGCGCCTAGGTCAGGGCAATATCAAGCACAAACACAGGCTGGGCAGAGAATGGATTGAGAGCACGCTGAGGAGAAGGATGTGTGGGTGTTGGTAGATGAGAAGCTCAACATGAGGCGGCAATGTGCACTCGCAGCCCAGAAGGCCAACCACGTCCCGGGCTACATCAAAAGAAGCGTGGCCAGCAGGTCGAGGGAGGTATTTCTCCCCCTCTATGCTGCTCTCATGAGACCCCATCTGGAGTACTGTGTCCAGCTCTGGAGCCCCCATCATAAGAATGACATGGATCTGTTGGACCGAGTCCAGAGGAGGGCCATAAAGATGATCAGAGAGTTAGAACTCCTCCGCTACGAAGACAGGCTGAGAGTTGGGGTTGTTGAGCCTGGAGAAGAGAAGGCTCCAGGCAGACCTTATAGTGGCCTTTCAGTACCTAAAGGGAGACTACAGAAAAGATGGGGAGGGACTCTTTGTCAGGGACTGTAGTGATCGGATGAGATTTTAAATTGAAAGGGGGTAGATTTAAGTTAGATATTAGTAAGAAATTCTTTACTCTAAGGGTGGAGAGACACTGGGACAGGTTGCCCAGAGAAGTGGTGGATGCCCCAGGTGTTCAAGGCCAGGTTGGATGGGACTTTGAGCAACCAGGTCTAGTAGGAGCTGTCCCTGCCCATGGCAGGGGGCTTGGAACTAGATGGTCTTTAAAGTTCCTTCCAATCTAAACCATTCTATGATTCACTACACAAAGAAATGCATACTTATCACAAAAGAAGTTGCTTGTCCCTCATCATATAAAACCTCTCAGGGTCATGCACCTCTGGCAATGCCACTTTCTGACAGCCCATGAAGACTGTGAAGCTAGAAGAGGATGGANTGGCAGGGGTCTTGGAACTAGATGGTCTTTAAAGTTCCTTCCAATCTAAACCATTCTATGATTCACTACACAAAGAAATGCATACTTATCACAAAAGAAGTTGCTTGTCCCTCATCATATAAAACCTCTCAGGGTCATGCACCTCTGGCAATGCCACTTTCTGACAGCCCATGAAGACTGTGAAGCTAGAAGAGGATGGAGAAAGATTTTCACAACTCATTGGCTTGCATCACATTTTGAGTTAAGGTTACATCAAATGATTAGTCCACATTAGTCGCATATGCAACTGCATGGTGGCTCTTTTATTTTTCTCTACATCAGAATTACAAATGACTATGTGATTGCAGATGACACAAAAATGGGAGGAGTGGCTGATACCCCACAAGGTTGTGTTGCAATCCAAAGGGACCTCGACAGGCTGGAGAAACGGGCTGACAGGAACCACATGCACATCAACAAGGGGAAGTTCAAAGTCCTGCACCAATAACAACTGCATGCACCGATATATGCTGGGGGCCACCGAACTGGAAAGCAACTTTGCAGAAAAGGACCTGGTGGTCATGATAGACATGAAGTTGAAGAAAAGCCAGCAATGTGCTCTTGTAGCAAAGAAGATAATTGGTATCCTGGGCTACATTAGACAAAGTATTGCTGGCAGGTCAAGGGTGGTGATCCTTCCCCTCTACTCATCACTGATGAGGCCACACCTAGAGTGCTGTATTCAGTTCTGGGCTCCCCAACACAAGAGAGACATAGACATATTGGAGAGCCAATGAAGGGCCACAAGGATGATTAAGGGACTGGACCATATCTCCTATGAGGAAAATCTGAGAGAGTTGGGACTGTTCAGCCTGGAGAAGAGAAGACTCAGAGAGCATCTTATGAGAGTATATGAATACCTGAAGGGAGGGTGTAAAGAAGAAAGAGCCAGACTCTTTTCAGTGGTGCCCAGTGACAGGACCAGAGACAACGGGCAAAAACTGAAACACGGGAGGTTCCTTCTGAACATCAAGAAGCACATTTTACTGTGAGGGTGACCAAGCACTGTCACAGGCTGCTCAGTGCAATTGTAGATTCTCCCTGCTTGGAGTTATTCAAAAGCCACCTAGACACAGTCCTGGGTATCTGGCACCAAATGGCTCTGCTTGAACACAGAGGGGTTAGATTAGATGAATTCCGGAGGTCCCTTCCAACCTCGACCATTCTGTGATTCTGCAGTGCTGTGAAAAAGCTACTCTTCTGCTAGATGAGGCTACAGGATGTACTGTAGAGAAAGCCATGACCAGATTTAGTCATGATGAAACTTCTCTCATTAAGCCTAAGTGACTGGGGTCAAACACTTTGATTTTCTTTTCACCACCAAAATAAGCTTGTCTACATCTCTGTGCAATTCCATTACAACTGTGATGTCCAGGGTACTTGATTATGGCAAAAGACTAGCTCTTAGGTATAAATCTCAGGTAAGAAACTGGGACCATAAAGCAAAAGTTAGCTCACAAAGTGTGTCTGAGAAGATTAGCTCATATAGTCTGTGCTTTGGGTGAAGGGACTGAGATCTGCAGGAGTATGTTCAGACCAGGATGTCCCTCTAGTTTATTCAGTTTGATGCCTAGTAGACTCAAGGAATTTGTTTTGCTTGATAGCCCATTGTATGTGATAATCTCTACTCACATACTATAGAATTGTACTGTATAATTGTCTATAAAAGTTTTAGATTACTGTTGAATCTATCAGCGCTTGTATGCATGCCTTCCTTTTATTTGTTGATCAGTCAGTGGCTAAAATCTCTTGAATATCTATTTAACTCAGTCTCTCCTCTCATTTTCTAGAAATTCTTTCCTCTGAATGCTGCCCAGTGCTCTTTTCAGTGGTCAAGGATTTCTACTTGTATTTCTGATGTAGCCAAAACCCCCAGTCATGTATCTTTAAAAGGTTCTAATCTCCCTCTCTCTGGATGTTACAGTGAGCTGTCTCTTGCCTCTTCATGCCCATGCTGTTTCATTTTCCCCGCTATTTTGTCTCTGTGGAGCAGAACTTGAGGGCTATTTCTGATTTATTTGTCATTTTTTCTTGCCTTCCCGGCTCTTTCTACACGCCATTAACTCATTGTCTGTATTTTTTTTCTAAACCCCATCTTTTACACTACAACATACTTGATAAAATATATCCAGTGGTATACACTGCCATCCATCCAGTGATGGATTAGACAGTGCTTTACTGTCTAAGTCAATACATCTTCACACTTCTCAGTCATCTCTTTCCCTTGATTAGACTTGACTCCTCCAGGCCAGAAGAAATACATTGCGTTTTGCTCAGAGCACTACAGCCAAAGTAAGTTTTGTGACTCCATTTTATGTCACTCTGAAGCTGTCAGAAAGGGAAGACACTTCATCGTCCAATACCCACATTGAATTTAAGCTCTTTACTTTTCTGTATTGTTTTGTAACTCACCTCGTCTGAAGCATCTGTTCCTCCCAGACTCTCACCACTTTTTCCACTTTGTTGGGTCCTGTGTATATCTATATGCTACACCAGTGTCTGAAATAATGCCTCACTTTCTGTGGATCAAGTATCAACATGCCTTTCAAATCCTTTTTAAAAGACACCTCTTTTGCCTATCCTTTTATTAGTGTTAATTTTTGAGTAATCTACCCATTTGTATACTTCTTTTTAAACTTTCTGTACCTAGAATATAAATTTCAGAAGACATGATAACCTTTAAACTATTTATTTTGAGCATGAGGAGCTACACAATGGTAAGCCATCCAAAAAATGTACTTATGGCCAGTTTAAAACCTGAACTCTACCCTCTGGATTTGTTAGCCTCATTCTGAGTTAAACCTTCCTTTCTCTTAGACCAGTTTTTACTTCCCTGCTACCAGTGACAGCAAACATCCTGCCTGTCAGCCTTAAACATTTTACATGTACTTTCAGTCTTTCAGTAAGACAGACAGTGAATCTTGCTGGGAGTCCATTGGAGCCCCATGGAATAGCCTATCCATTATAATTTTCCAGTTCACTACCAACCGTAGCTCAAATGTATATTAAAATTCAGATTTGGCGTTTTTCATCTTGCATAAAAAAACCATGACACGTACAAAATTTAATAACAACCATGTTAAAAAAAAGGCTTTTTTTTTTTTTCCTGGAAGTGTTTCCTTTGCCACTTTGCAAAGAGGACTTAATGTAATCCTTGAGGCATCATGTGCAGCCTTCCAAAAAGAAAAGCTGAAAAACAAATTGGACAAGCATTAAGAACCGCAAGTAAAGCAATTTAGTTACACAATGGTGGAATGGTATGTCACAAGGTTGAGGAATGAAAGACCTATTTCTGAGTGTCTTAGTCAAATCAGGGATTGAAATAAAGTTCACAAGGGGTTTAATAATCCAGTCATTCTTTTTGTGTGTTATCTATGGACTTTGTTGATGTAATAAATGTGGTACCTCCTGGAACACAGACTTAGCAGTCTGACAGGCAAAGCTATGTCCCTAATTTGGAAATATAAAAATACTGTGGTTGTCATTTCTGACAGCCTTCAGTTCCTCTGCAAATAAGCAAGTTTTCTTGAGCTGCTTGGACACAGCACTCAAGCAGACCAAAATATAACACAAAGATAACCTTGTTGCTACATCTCTGCACAACTGTAGATACAAGCAGATTCACTGTATTGGTTAGGTCAGGCTAAGTCATTAACTCAGATTGGCATACTTACAGGTAAAGGAACACCACTGGGCCTTTATTATGTAACTGTTTGAGGAGGAAACAGATCAGCAAAATAAATAATAATGTCTGAAAGAAGGACAAAGCACAAATCCCTAGTATTGTCAGAAAGTGATGAAGAATTAGAGTGGTTTGAATATGAAATGGTTCACCACAGTGTGTGCATCGATGCAATCTAGGGCTGGCAAAAAAAGACTTTTCCTCTGAAAAAAAAGGGGAATATAAGGGGAAAAAAATCTTTCTCTGTCTTGTTTTTTCCTCTTAGGAACAGACACGTTGACATCATAATTGAAAGATGTATAAAAATTTTATCAGCTTTAAAATTGAATATTTTAATTTCAGTTTTTGGTTTCAAGGATTTGACTTGTTAAGAAGAGACTCTTACTGGAAGGTCATTTGGGACTTGCTTTTTAAAGCAAGAATGTTAAAAATTCCTCTGACTGTTGCAAATTCTACAAGAGAAAGCATCACATAATCACAGGAAAATCAGTCTTGGCATTTACACAGCTTTCACACCTTTGCAGATCCTGTAAAGAACAGCTTCTTCACACTGTAAAGCTATGCCATTGCATTTTTTTAGCTCACTGTCTTTTCATTGTTGTATCATTTTAGAAATTCAACAGAATTGTATTTTCATATTACTATGCAAAACTGCACATGTATATGTGATGGCAAACATATTTAAGGATCTGGGATCTGAAGAGATCTCTCTGAACAGACTGAGGAAAACAATACATCTCATCTAGAAAGGAAAAGATTTATAATTCATGCATGTTTATTAATTATTACATTTAACTTCTTAATGCCAGCTTTATGAAACAAATTGCATTTATACCATCCTGATAGCTACTTAATTGTGCATGAATAATGAAGGCATAAAATCTTCAAGCAAAGCTGTGACTTCAGAATTGAATTATGAGTCGAAACTTTTTTTTTCAGTATCAGAGTCTTAGTTTTGAGTAATGGCAAATATTCTGCTCAAATGTTCTTAAAGAACAGCAGGGGTCTCACTGTGGGAAGTTCTGAGATTATTTTTCAAAAGATGACTGCTATCACCTGCAAAAAAGGTAAAATTTACCTTTTTTTGCTTGCAAATTTCACTTGCATAGGGCTTGACAATGCAGTGTTACAGATTGGAAAGAGAGCTGCAAGAAGCAGTAGTTCTAGGAAATGTAAGGAATTCTGTATGCATATATGTATGCATCAGTGCACATTTTTAGCTAAAGGCTTAAAGCATAAGTGTGCCAAATAGTCCCTTCAGACAAACTGGTTGGAAGGAATAGGTTTAGGAGCAGGTTGGAGGCTGGCAAGCGCTTGTCCGCACTGCCATCTGGTGTCAGTGACTGCGCCCCTGCCTCCTCAGCGACGCAGCATTCGGCACGGTTCACATCCCGCTTGGAGCATCCTTCCCTTCGGTTCTTTCAGTTGGTATTAACCTACCGATAGGTCTTATGAGCAAAGAAACCTCACTGAAATGGTGTTTTACTTGTAACCGTTTCACGGACTCTGTAAATCAAGAATGTCGTGATGACTTTTTGTGAAACCAACACAAGAAATGCAGGTGTTTTCCTCTGAACGCTGGCCACATCAGGTGCTTATTTTCGTGTACATCAGCATTAGTAATGATGGTCCTGTGTTCCTCCAGCCTCACCTGCATAACTCCCTCAATTTCTGTTCCTAATCTGACATAGTAATTATCTAATGAAAGCTGCATGGGGAAAAACTAATATAATATAACCAGCTAACACAGTTGTGAGTCCCCTTCCTTACGCTTAGGGACTTCAGTCAGGCTGCTCAGAGCAAAGATGAGGCAACTGCATAATACCGCAGTCCAAACAGTAAACATGGGACATACAGTCATCCTGTGACTGAAAAGACACTTACTTATTCCCAAGTTTTCCAAAGAAAAACTGCAGTGTGTGCAACTGAAATTCATCTCTCTTACCCCTGAGGCTGCCAGTGGCTGCAAGCGCTCCAACACAGACTACTTCGATCTTCAATAGTCAGTCTAGTTCACACCATTCTCTGGGAAGTGTCAGTGTTTAATCCATCCAGTGATCCTCTGATAATTTTTTAAAAGGGTGTATTACTTTGAAAATCAGCAGTTATGCTGGGGGGAAAAAAAAAAAAAAGAAGGAGGAAAAAAAGAACCCACACCAAAACCCAAAATTAAGCCCAAACTGTACGAGTAAAATGCTCTTTTCTAAAACAAGGGCAATCTTTCATCTCTACAACAGCCTGCTGGAATCCATGGACACTCAGCAACCACTGTGCTGTCATGGGGTGGGGCAAGAGTCCGGAGATCGATGGCCCTGGCAGCTCCTTCCTGATGTTTATTTTCATTAGGTATTAAGGAAAAGGAAATTGTTGCCGTAACTTCGAAAAACAGCTACATTGAGCTTTTCCAGATAATTGGCCCACTGCAAATCAGCTCACCCTCAAATAAAGAAGGACAAAAATATATATGGTTAGTAATTCTTTTTTTTTCCCTTGTGCAACATGTAAGTTGTTCTTATTCTCAACATAGTGATTTTTAAATGATTCTGTGTACAACCGGTGTACATTTACTGTAGTTCATCTTGAATCTCTATGGACAAAGCCTCAAATTTTGCACTTGCAACTTTCTTGTTATTAGTCCAGAAAATTTTCTATATGACATGACAAATCTTTTATGGAAGTCCTAGCTGGACCTATTTCGTTTCAGTTTTGATGTTCAGCACTTTCAAAAATTAAGGTATTTAAATACAGGTTTTAACCACTGCACAAGCAGTTGTCTTTACTACTTCACATAGGCTAGCTTTAAAATCTCTGTTTGTACGACTTCACATTTGATAGCCAGACATTTTTATGGACAATAGCCAAAATACATTTGTACTTAAACAACTGAGAACACAAATGATGAATTTATAATCTACTTTTTAGTTAAGAATCCCTCCGAGTTTTAGCAGTCTCATTTGGAGTCTGTCTTTTTAGTTTCTGGCCAGATCTTGTTCAAACACATGTAGTCCTACACAAGTTAATGCTTAAGATTTGGTAGCCAGGAACAGCATACAGCTTCCTTTAAATAGTGAAATTACTAAACTGAATATGTAACATTGTGATATGACTAGATAGTCCTCTTCTGTAATCTTGAACTGCTGAATGGCTTTCGATCCTCTATGCTGACCTTCTTTGTCTGACTCATTTAATTGCGGCAGTAAGGACTTTCCAATGCTCTGCTTAGATGTGTCCAATCTGAGGTAGACAGCCACCTTTCTTCTGCTGCAGAAAATGACACCTCCAGCCAGAGTCTTTCCATCCTAATACGGAGATCTGAGGCTAAAGGATACTGCACAGTCTTGCTGCCCCCATTTCACTGCAAGGAAGGTACCTCATTTGTGCCTGATAGTTCTGGTATCCAGACTTCTCCTATTGGCAATGATAATGAGTCAGGCATTCCATGTTGCTTCCTTGCCTATTGGCCTGGGCTGTCTTTGGAGGGAGATACGGGTACACAAGGAAACAGTGCATAACATCATTTTCTCTTGACGTCAAGTTGGGATCTGACAGTTATAAATGGGAAACTGAACTGCTAAGGCACTCCTGCCATAGTGATATCATAATTACAGCCTCAAATGGGTAGGATGAAGCATGGAGTTTTCTTTATTGACAAAAAAAAAAAACCAAAAAAAAAAACCCCACCAAAAAAAAAAGGAAGCTTAAATTCTAGTTATGATTGTATGTTAAACTTGAAGATGACTATGATTAAATTATAGTTCCGCCTTAAAGAGTATAGTCTATGAATGTTTGACAGGATTTGATACATCTAAAGGTAAGTTATTTTGCTATCATGTTTATCAGATGAGCAAGTATTTTAACACTGTGGTTTTCTTTCACAGGTGACGCTACTCTATGCCTTTCTTCACATGAGACACAACTTGAAATATTTTGATAAAATGAGATGCTTGCGGAAACGATCAGCAGTGTCATTCTTAGGAGTCCTTGTCATTTGCTTGCTGTTCATGAACTTGTACATTGAAGATGGTTATGTTTTGGTAAGTTCCTTAGTTGGAAGTAATTATCCTAGAACACCAGAACAGGACACATCTCTAGTTAAGCAGTAAAGCTCATAGTTCCTGCAATTTCCCCTGTTAGTGTACCATTGACAATGAAGTATCCTCGAAATACGTCCCTTATTATGAAGCCATCTTATCATAAAGTGTGTCAGTAAGATCCTAAGTCTTTTTAACAGAAGTAAAATATGTCTTTTACCAAATAAGTAAAATTGCTTATTGGAAGTACGGGAGACAATGAATGGAGACATTTCCATCAGTTATCTTCCTTTGAGTCAACCCTTGCATTTTCCATACTTCTGTATTTCCCTCAATTTTAATGTTAAAAAGTCATCTGCATCTGAAATATTCAAGTGATCTAGGAGCTCCTTTTCAGTCCATATTGCAAACCTCACCTGTGAATACATTCTCAAACAATATTACAGAAATACAATTATAGAAGAGAACTTACACTACTTCCATATATTTCAAGCTCCTTTCATGAATAATTTCTGTTTAGTGCTTTTATTCTGAGTTCTTCTCATTTCCTGTATCCCAGATTTGAGTCTGGCAGGTTCAGTGATTCTAGGATTCTATAATTCTATGATACCTAGTATAAGTTTATGATTGTGGAAAAGATTTATTAAAAGATCTGTGTTAGGAATTTCAATAAGGAAGCAACTGACAATGTAACCTAACTCTACAATTTTTATGTAACCTATGGGTGTCTCAGTGCTGAATGCCAAGTAAGCTCCAAAGACTCCATTAATGGCTTGAATTACCAGTTCATCTGAGGTTGGATTGGGCCCAGTAAAAGAATATGATTTTATTAACTGGAGCTTGCAAATAGTAAAATGACTAAACTGAATATGTGACATTGTGATATGATTAGATGGTCTTCTTTCTTGAACTGGATTTGAACTACTGAGCAGTTTTCTGATCATCTATGACACCCTTCTTTTTCCAGTTCCTCTAATTGGGACAGTATGAGCTTTCCAATACTCTGAAAGATGAAGTTTGATCTCAGATGGATCTGAAAAGCAACATCATAGTATGAAAAATGTGCAATACATGTATAGGAAAATCCCTACATGAATTTAACAAAACCATAGATAACTTGCTAGTAATTTTAATGTTAAATATTATACTTACAACATTACCTATAAAAATATTGTAAATATAGTAAATATTATTAAAAATATCCTACTACTTTTTAAACCATTGAAAAGAAAACCCATGCTTCTAGCACGTTACTGCATTACAGATCTATTGCTTTCTCTAACAGTACTTACACTAAGGTTTTGCACTATGTTTTATTTATTCATCATTTCTTGGTTATGATCGAATTTGACCTAGCTTATCACATACTTTTTTTCCCAGTGGTATTTTCCCTGATGCTTCTTCTCCTTTCACTAATTGCTTCAAAGTCCCCCAGATGTTTCTGAAAGTGCTTTTATTATCACTGCTAATGGTGTTCCTCTTGGTTTGTTTTTGAAATATTTTCCTGTCCTGTTTGCCAGCTCCCCAGATGGCTCCATGTCTTATTCTTAATTTGCTCTTTTTTCCCCTCTTTTTTAGAAATTCACTCTCTCTCATTGCTTCTCTCATCAGAGGTCTGGCATGTTTGCATGCATGTAGCTCCCAGCCGAATCTCTTGCCAAGTCTCCTGACAGTTCTTCCAGATCTCTTGATACCTTTATGGTCCATCAAGTGTTTTTCAAATGCGTTAGACTGTTGACTTTTCAGTTTATTTATTTTTATTTTCAATTTTCTTGAACATGTCTGACAGCTTTGTTAACTTGTCTGGCATGTTATCTCTGCTGAGGTAAAAGATGAGCAGTTTCACTGTTGGTGGTGAGAAGAGATACACTTAGGGGTAGCTTTCAAGGACAGTAGTCTAACCAGTTTCCCTCAGGGAACAGGAACCTGAAAGTCCTCAGAGCCCCAAAGGCCCTCTGACTTTTAATTGCAGCGAGTCTCCTGAAGGCAACTGATAGAGGAAGGCAAACGGCCTTGGGTTTCCCTTCCCAGTCTCAGTCAGCAGGTTGTGCAAGGGGATGTGGGGCTGGTATCTCTTCCATCAGATTGTAAAATGAGATGAGTGGCCTTTCTCAGGACATTAGAATGTTAAAGTGAGACTCAGTGTGGCAAATCTTAAGAAGAGAGAAGAGAACTTTTGTTTTTTGCTCAGAGACTCCCACATGTCTGAAGAATCCCTTCACTGTTTTCTCCAGGGCATTTTCTCTGGAAATGGAAAGTAAGGGCCCACCTGCAAGAATTGCTTAAGTATGTTTGACAGGGGTTACACAGTCCTGACACGTGTGTCAGCAGAGCAGTTTAAGGTGTTTCAGCTGCAGCATGTGGAACACATCTGATCAAATATTTTGAAGACATACTAAATTAATATAATCAAATATCACAATATTATGCAGCAATTTTTCAAAATATATACTCTGAGTTGTAAGTAAACTGTAAGTGAAGCATGCCTTCTGAACTCTTCTGTGAAAACTAATCATTATTTTGGGCACTATGAAAACAATAGTACTATTGTAGCTGACACAGCATCCTCAGCAGAGCAGAATATCTCTATCTTCTTCCCATGACACCCACAGGAACCTCCCAAGCTCCAGCAAATACTGGAATGTAAGTTAGATGTTAGTTAATAGACAAAAGCCAGAAGCATCATAGAAAAAATTAGAGAAGACAACTAAAGAAGGCTAATAACACTCTTCATATTCACTGACCTCTACATAGGAGTTAGACATAGAAGAACCAGATTTAAAATTTGTGGAAAAATCCATATTTCAGTTTTGCTTTTCATTCAACAAAGGAATGAAAACAACATTTGAAAAAAAAAAAAAAGACTGTTAGGCACTTCTTAAAAGGCATTTCTTAAAGAGGAAAAAAAAAGAAACATTTTTGTGTTCAGTTCAAATATTTTGCTTATTAAAATCAAAACATTTTGTCCTGACATTCTCTATTTCTAAACATTCTGAAACTCAGCAGAATGGGTTTCCATTCCAAAACCTTCTCACTAAATGAAGAATTTTGTTGCTCCATTCTGGAACCAATGACACATGATGTTTTGATACTAAGGAAAGGATGGGTTCAAAAGAAGAAATTTTTTGAACCAGCTTTTTTTTTCTATTCCATTTGAACGTTTTCATTAAAATATCCTGAAGTTTTGGTGCATTCTCTTCCTAGCCAACTGAGTTACATGTTAATCTGGAATCTGATCAACATAAACCTTCCTCTCATAATTTATGAGCAAATGCAAAGTAGCATAGCAGCACTAGAAAGAAATTATTGGAGAGACACTGCACATCACAAGAGCATAACAGTGCAGATAGATGCCCCTGGATGTCCACCCAAGATCTTCAGTAAGCTCAGAAGCTACAACCTCTATGAAAGAAAAATAATGAATTTTAAAAGAAACTAGGATTAGTTTACAAAAATATTTTTGTGCTATGAAATACAACTTTAACGTATTTTTAAAAAATCATGCCATTAACTATGAGTGCAGTTTACTGTTTCTGTGGTGGTTCGTGTTAGCTGCAGTACTATCACTACACAATGGCCCCATTTAGTGATAGATCAGGAAGTTTCTAGTGTGTTAACATACTGTGTATATCAGAAGAAATGAACTCATTCGTACACTGGCCTGTCACCAGAATAGAATCAAGCAGTGTAAATTAAATAAGCATTCCTGTCTTTAAATTCAGTCTCGTGACACTGCAACCTGTTAGATATTTTCCCCTTCCTTAAGGATTAAGGTACAGATTTGCCCCAAGACTCAACAGAGTTTATGGATCGGGCACTGATGATGAAGCCACTCCTTCCCTTCTGTGACTTTACTAAGGCTTGAGAAGCCTCTTGGAAGAAAAAGATGGGGGAAGGAGGCAGGAAGAGGAGGCATGGTGATAAATTTGCCTTTTTTTCTATACCATCAAACAGTGTTCACCAAATCCAGAGAAAGCTTTGGCTGTCTGGATGATCACATGCATTTCTTCTTATCGCAAATCTGAGTTGGAGCTACTCAAAAAATGGCAAAATGAGCCAGATGCCAGGATCTAGTTTTGTCCTTGCTTTAGCAACAGTTCTGGTTTTTTAAATCATGGAAAACATTTTAAAAAAATCTCCCCCACTTCTCCATTTATGCAAATTATCTCATCTGTTGCTGACTGATGCTTTCTTATCCCTATTTTGAATACCGCAGCATTTTTTGGCAATAATTTAGTGTTGCAACATTTCCAGAGGTTTTGTCCAAAATATTTTTTTCTTTTCCTGTTATAAATCTGTAATCTGAAGGGTTATGGTAGATTTTCTGTATCCAAAAAATGTATGATATTCAGTAATGGGTTTTTAAAAAAAATGAGGTGACATCTACATGCTTTCACGAAAGCTGACACTGAAAAATGTTATTCTTGGAAACCTGCCTGTCCGTGTTTCCTCTCTGGCTGGCATTCACAAATGTGTTTCTCTCTGTCTCTTTCCCTCTCCTATTCTTTTTGTTTTCTCACTAATAGGAAGGGGACAAGCAATTAATCAGAGAAACAGCCACGCACCAGCTCAACCCAGAGCGCTATGTTCACACTTTTAAAGATTTGTCTAATTTCTCAGGATCTATAAACATTTCCTATCGCTACCTAGCTGGCACGCCTTTGCCAAGGAAAAGTAAGTAACGGCAATCTGAATGTTATGAAATGAGGTAATTTAAAAATGGGTGAAAGCCATATAGTCCCTGTGGTGTTTCTAGGCAAGAGGGGCTGAGTTAAGCAGTGACAACCTCAGAGAGTTAGTGCAAATTATGCTATCTCTCTCTGCACAGACAGCTCCTGGGCAGCTGCTAGTTCACCCCTAGCGGTGCCTTCCCGACAGTCTGGTTACATTCTGACCTAAAGCCCAACTTGTAGTCATCCTGCAAGCAGACCCCGGATGGTCTGTGCAAGCATATTTTTGTGGATCTGCCCACAGGCCAAAGGGAGATGGTTTAGAAAACAGGAGCAAAGCAGGTACTGGTGGTGCTCTGTAACCACCCTCTGAGACCATACTGTCAGCTGCTGTCTATATAACTAGTAAATCCTATCTAAGGTATGCTTGGGATGACATAGATACATACACTCTTCAGGTCCCCTGTTCTGCCAGCCCAGCAGCTGTGAATGGATCTCTTTGCTCCTTTAGCTGTGATAACAAGGGAGGTGAATTGGGCTATTATGGGGACAGTAAAGGAGGATTCTTCTCGAAGCCATCTGCAGATGGACTGTCTAGTTATTCTGTCTTCAGGCAGGTTCAAGACTTTCATCTCAAAGTGAAATACGGCCATACCTAACTTTTAGACAGGTGTCCTCTGGGTTCCAAATCAATCATTTCACAAACATAAACAAGGTTCAGAAGTCCGAGCACAGAAGGTAAAATAAAATCATTTGTGAGCTGTTGATCTTCATAGAAAGCTATAAAGTAAAGTTTCTTCAAATTAGATTTGAGAAATCTGGGGCTCTGTAGGCAGAGTGAATGGCTTCTAGGGGTTGTACTTCACTGTACAGCTGCATTTTGAGCACGCTTAAGCCTTAAGGGAAACTCTGAATCACTTTATCAGAGCAGTCTTTTACAAACCACAATATTTTACAAAAGTTGGGGTAGGTTCAACTAAAGTATGCCCTGTCAATTACAAAGTCTTAACATTTTTTACATCAGAAGTTGGAAAAATGGAGATACATTAGCAAAAATATGAAAAAACCCTGATTTGAACTGCTGGTAAAAATGCAATGGTGGTGACTCCAAAACAGCAGAGATGAAAATTCTTCCCTTATAATTAAGATGCATCTCTCCATAGAAAGACATAACAGCATTAAAAATTATTTGTACAAGCACCGGTATCAGTCGTAAGTTCTCTTCTACTTTAAAATAATATATAAATTACATTTTGCAAGACAGAGTTCCCTGTAAAATGCTCAGCGAGTCCTGAAAGAGGGTTAGAAGAGGAACTACTAGCAAGGAAAAACTGGAAAAATTCAGTTAAAAATGAACATGCAGAAAAAAATTATCCATGCAACATTCATAAAACTGTAAAGTTATGCATAATTGTAACCAGACTTGTACAGTGTTTAAAATTATAAAAGTTTGGCAATTGATCTATAGCTCATGTTTTTGTGCTGCATTTCATAGTTCCTTACTTTAAAAATACTGTGTTAATCATATCTCCTAATTCCCTTTTTTTTAGCAGATTTTACAGCCTTATTATTGTCTATGTGGTTTCCTCTACCAGGCATATACATGCACATTGCTTTGGCTTTTGTCCACTACATGCCATTCCTTGCAGTTAACAAGTGAATGTTTAATGCAATAGTCTCCATGTGTCTATTTGCCCGAAACACGATTCTTCTTTAATGAAAAGACAATAAACATCCTTGGTTGCATGCAGCTTAATATTCTCAGCCTTCACCATTCAAAAGGTTTATTTAATATAAGCACAGCTTTGGAGGATAGCTTTGTGGTGAAATGGTTTCCAACATCAGATACTCAGTCTTTGTTTGAATTGTCTTTTGTACAGGGTATCTTACAATTGGGCTATCCTCTGTGAAACGGAAAAAGGGAAACTACTTGCTTGAGACCATCAAGTCCATATTTGAGCAGTCAAGTTATGAGGAGCTCAAAGAAATTGCAGTGGTAGTGCAGCTGGCAGATTTTGATTCAGCCTGGTGTGAAGGAATGGTCCAGGATATTTCACAGAAATTTGCACATCACATTATTGCGGGCAGATTAATAGTTATTCACGTCCCTGAGGAGTATTACCCTGTACTGGATGGCCTCAAGAGAAATTACAATGACCCAGAGGACCGTGTGAAGTTTCGATCCAAGCAAAATGTAGATTATGCTTTCCTTCTTAACTTTTGTGCTAATCTTTCTGACTATTACGTGATGCTAGAAGATGACGTTCGCTGTTCAAAGAATTTTTTGACTGCTGTTAAGAAAGTAATTACCTCACGAGAAGGGTCCTATTGGGTGACTTTGGAATTCTCCAAACTGGGGTACATTGGAAAGCTTTACCATTCCCACGACCTCCCACGCCTGGCACATTTTTTGTTGATGTTCTACCAAGAAATGCCTTGTGATTGGCTGCTCATCCACTTTCGTGGGCTGTTAGCTCAAAAGGAAGTGATACGTTTTAAGCCATCTCTGTTCCAGCACATGGGATACTACTCATCTTACAAAGGAGCGGAAAACAAGCTAAAGGATGATGATTTTGAAGAGGAATCATTTGATATCCCTGACAACCCACCTGCAAACTTGCACACCAACATGAATGTATTTGAAAACTATGAGGCAAGCAAGGCTTACAGCAGCATTGATGAGTACTTCTGGGGCAAAGCTCCTTCTACTGGAGACTTCTATGGGATTGTATTTGAAAAGCCCATTAAAATCAGTAAAATTAAAGTTGTCACTGGAACTGAAGACCGGCAAAATGACATTTTGCAGCACGGGGCCCTGGAAGTAGGAGAAAAGATCATAGGGAGTAAAAAAGGGAGACAATGTACAACTTACTTGAGACTAGGGGAATTCAAAAATGGGAATTTTGAAATAACAGATTTAGAGCACAAAGTTCTGTTTGATATTAACTGCATGAGAATACTTGTTACCAAAAGTCAAAAAGAATGGCTGATCATTAGGAGCATTAGCGTCTGGACTTCTCAAACACCAGTTCCATAAAGCAAAGCCACCTGAGAAGGTACAGAGTGCATACAATCAGCTGGGTCCCAACTGGTGCCATTCCCCAGAAAAAATGACATTTCCAGCTCTTCACTAGAGACACAGAAAATCTGGGGAAATCATAAAACAAGCAAAGCAATTTATTTTTTACTAGTTTGGTCAGGCAATATACAAACACTTATTTGTTGAAAATTTTGAATTTTATAGGAAATGCAAAGTTCTCAAACCTCTCTTGAGATCCTGAACCCCTTTTTTATTATCATTTCTCTGTAAGAGACATCTTCTGGACTAAATAGAACAAAACAAAGCATCCTGTAATTGCCAAAAGTTTTAAAGCTATGACCAGTACGTTGTGAAAAGAAATTGGATTGCACCTTACGCACATATAAATTTTAAATGTTATGGTAGTATGTGTTTGTACAATAGTTGGTGATGTGTTTCTTTTAAAGGCAGTTGTGACAAGGAAATCTGTCCTGAAACTGGCAGTTTCATTCTGAGCACTGTAAGAAAATAGTGTGGCTAACCATTGCAACTTCTTTTCAAAAGAGAATGTATGTAAAATTATAAATCTGACATGACAACTATGTAAAAAATAGATAATTGCATCTGTTATTCTGTCTCAACAAATATCCTTTGTTCTTTTTCATGGGTCCTTTCACTGAAACAAGCAGTACTTGGATTCTATATTACTTAGGGGACCAATTTTCTCTCCTTATTCTAACCAAATGCCTCACAGTAAGCAAGCATTCTGCTTGAGTACAGATGTCACTATCAAACTCAAGGACCTCAAGGGCAACACCGTTCTCTTAGACAGGCATGTTAACAGATCTCAGCTTCAATGTTTTCTGTTCCTTCACAATATGCAGAACTCCCCATGAGAAATCTGCACATAGCTGAACTCTGCAGCATGTTTTCCAAGGACGGTTATGCCTTCCATATCTACATGCCCAGTCCATGTGTGATAGAAACATAAAATGTGTCCAGTTAACCAACTGGAGGTGAATTTAATCACCAGACTTAACTGGATGATCTCTATCCAATAGAGCAGACACAAAATGAAGAATCTTGAGTCAATGAAAAAGTAATATATTTCTAAATTGGGGGGAGAGAGGGTGTTCTTCAGTTTTCTAATTCTGATCATGTTAGTTTTGTAGACATCTTCCCACTGCCCCTGGTTACTCCCTGTAAGTTTATTTTACCTGGCTTTAGCCAACAAACAGAAAAGTTCCCTCAGTCCTCATGACTTCAGTCAGCTCTGGGCTTTTAGTGCACCACACAGTGAGGCTGTATAGCTACATGATTTATACTATATGCATACATTTGGATTAGTAGAATCTATGGGGGGTTTTCCTCTAAGAAATTCTCCAGACTCTCTCAGTAGACACACAGAGAAATCCATGAGTATCAAGTGTGACACAGATGAACACTATATTGTCAATCTCATTAATACTGTGGCTATCATGTATGGGTTTTAGCTAAATCTGGAAGGGAAGGATTAAATTTCAAGAATGCTTGCACTGCCCAAGAGTGAACTAACTACTGTACTCAGCACATCCAAACCTAATGTGGCTATTTCAGAAGAGTAAATTATTCAAAAATCTACACAAAGCAGCAGTGAAATTGCTTTTCCTGGTTCATAAATCCTGATAAATTCAAGTCCAGGTTTGTCAAATCCCCCAATACAGAGGTAAGGTACATTCTTAAATAAATCTTCTGATACATGCTTCTGCATAATTCAGAAAAGCATCCCTTCCTCAAAGAAAGTCTTTGCTTCTTTGTTCCTTAATACACACCTGAATCTCTGTTCTTCATATACATATCTTCAGTAAAACAGATTAAAAGATTAAAAGCGGTGTACATGTTCAATCTGAAAAGGAAAATAACACCATTTTTAAAAAGGAAAAATACATCCTAATCTCAAATGGTTATAAAAACTTACGAAGGACTTGCTTTTTAACAGCGATCTTCCATGATGGTCAACTAATTACTTGATAATTAGTCATTAGTCAACACCAATTTTTTTAATGATTTGTCATTCTTCTATTTTTCCTTTCTTTGATCATTAACTATTAGTGCCAAACAAACATAACTAGGTTAACCAGCAACATTACCTTTACTTTTATTCAAAAATGCAGTATGTCCAAACCAATCTTCTAAATTAGACTGGAAAATATACTCAATCTTAAGGTTTAAAATGTTCTTTTAATCAAAACCATACACAATGTGAACGGCTAGTACAAATTAAATGCTCTCAACATAAGCCTGACATAATTTAAATTATATTTTTGAACTAGGAGCTGAGGAAAACAGCTTTCCTTTTTAAAACAGCAGTAGTAACAAGATATCACGGCTTAGCAATGAGAACTCTCACCTGGCTGTTACCAGTCGGAGAGAGTCAAACCAACAAATGCCAAGTGAGTGCCCTCAAAGGAAGTTTTGCTTGGGTGTGGACAGTGGTACCTGCTGGGAATGAGAAGCACACACCACTCTTCCTGCTGAATTTGAGTTGATTTGGAAAAAATAATTAACAATACACTTATTCCAGGAGAGGCAAGAATATGGTTCTGTAAGCTAGTGTTTTGAGCGCTCACCTTATTCCATGGGTCCCAGCTCCTTGTTCACAGAATGCATATTTTATTCAACTCATTCACATGAAAAACATTGCCAAATTTTTATTTTTTTTTTTTGGGGGGGAAGCCATAAACTCAATCATAACTGGTTTTCAGACAGATTTCAGAGTGATATATTTGAATATATGTATTTTTCTTCATGTGCTAAGAAAATTGATTGCTTTCTGAAAGGGAAATATTTAATCAGACTTGTACATGTTCACTAATACTTCTCAAAGTTTGAATTTTCTTTTTTGGCTGATGTAGCAGAAGATTAGCAGTGTCATTTGTGTATGCAGTTGGTTCTGTTGATGTGTATTTACTAGGTTCATTTGTGGACTGAACATTGATATTTTCATAATGAAATGCCAATACTGAAAATATTACACTGTGGTCTCCACGCTGATGGATCTAGTCTTCACTAACATACATGTATTGTTCCAGTTGGCACTGTTTGGGATTCCTCACTGTGGGCCTTTTTTTGTTTTCTTAACGAAAAGCCAGTTTGTCTTTTAGCTTTCTTCACACAGCGTAATCCCTCTGACATATGGAATTCTTGGGAAGTAAAATACTACTCTGTGAATTAAAAGATAAATGGAGCCCATATTTAGTGCAGAATAAACAAACCCAGAAGACAGCAATTTTCAGGCAAAACAGTTTTAGCTTACTTACTATATGTACTATGATAATGATAATTCACCAAGGTGTTACTTGAATGTGCTATTTTTAGATCAATGTTCTAACATGATGCTCTGTTTTACTCTCTGCTCAGTATTCTCCTGTGTTAGACGCTAATGTTTTTGCTTTTATAAAGTGAAATTGGGAAGTTGTTCATTATTAAATTATTGAAAGTTAAATAAACAGCAAACTATAACACCTTAGAAAATATTTCATCTTGGAAAACTACTGAAGGGAAAAAAAGTACGGTTAATCATTTTAAAAACTGCAGATGCAATCAACTTTAATTGTGAAGCTTTTCAGAGATTCTGATGGAAATGATAGTTCTTACTACTCTCATGTTAAATTTGCAGTTCTGTTAGGCTACTTTTCAATAAGTATTAAATTATGAGTAGCAATGCAGATCGTCTATCATGAGCTCAAGCAGTGCCGTATTCTCAAATGGTACGGTATAATGTTTTGCAAAACACAGGTGGAAAATACAGATGCATTATAATGAAAACAAATTAAGTGATTTTGATGTCATATTCTATATACAAAGACAAATGAATTGAAGTGTCCCCACCACTCCATTAGCTTTTCAGATAAAGTAAAACAAGGAGCTTAATCCTTGTCTTCTCTCCTTAGTCTTTGGAGATGAAAACTACAAAATTTCTACTCTCGCTAGTGGAAGCAGGATTGACCCATATACCATAGAAGACTGAAAGTGTTGATTTTCTAAAATAATTGGGTTTTTTATACAAACAAATATTTGTCTTACCTTTTCCATTTTAATTTTAGCCATGCTGGAAGGCTGAAATAAACAGTCTCCAAACAGACATATTTCGGTATCTCTGGACGGCGTTTTCCAAGTTCTTTCCTCTTTTACTAGTTTTGTCACAGCAAATACATTCTGTGTCACACAGGTATTCATGCCCTTTAGCAGCACAGTCAGGCACGTAGACTGAGGCTAGACCGCTGATTCTGCTGTAAATGGAGAGAAAGAGGAGCACATCCAGAGTCATCCCAATGTACAATGGTTGTCTAAGATCTGTTTCTCTTTACTGACCATAGTGGGAAGCTCTGCAAGTGGTTTTGCCCGAATGTTCATTTCCTAGATAATTAGAGATACAGGAGATCTGATTTTTTTGCATCATTACATATAATATGTACAAATCTAGATAAAAATATATGATACATACAAACCTTTACAGATAATTTCCTATCAGGAGCACCACCTGTCACAGCAGGGATGTTCGGTATCTTCTCCATAATACTATCTTTCAATTTCAATGAAAATAATTTTTTCAGCTTTAAAATAAAGAATTTGAACCTAAAGCTTTAATAAACATGTTAGTTTAACAATGAAATTAAGTACAGAGAAAGATTAATTACAATAATATTTCCGTAATAGTAGTTTGTTGTTAAATTGTAATAAAATTGAATGGGCATCTTGGCAGACACTAGACTATTTTTCAGCCACATTTCTAGATTTTTTTCAACTGTCATACTACCTACTACAAATTCTCAAATAAAACTCTACTTTGTCCTGACAGTAGTAAAAAGGCTTTTAAAATTCCACATAGAACTTGAAAGTACTTTAAGTAGGGTTATATTGCTAATTAAACCCTTTGCCAACCCTTTGCTGGGCTTATGCAAGAGTTTCACATGTAATGAGTAAAACTGAACATCAAAAGCTGATGCTCATTTCCTCCGTTCAGCTGGTTAAATAGCTGCCTTCCCTCTTGCTTGCTATTTACTTATTAACATTGGTTTTGCTTTTGCCGGTTCAGGAAAACCTGCCTGGCAGCCATGGAAATCTCAGGCTGTGAATTCTCAGTCTCAAAGATACTTTGTTTGTACTTTTTGAAATGTTCCTGTACACATACCATTTTTTAGTTAACTAGCACAAGCACAGCACTCAGTTTCTTGGGTCCTACCTTGGTGTGATTAGAGTGGGTTTTCTTTCTAGCTAACTGCATCGAGCAAGGACATTAAAAGAGACATTACTGGAAAAAAATAACCACTATGCAAAAGACCTACTTTTAATATTTAAAACCAGGTTCAAAGGTTTCTCTGGGATCAGGCTTGATTTATCCTGAGCAATTTAAGTAGAAGAGGTGAAAATATCATGATAGCAAGAAAAGGTTAAATAAACATTATGTGTGTATATTTCTGCTGTATGATTGCACTGAAACTAACTTATGGTTTAAAGGTGGTTGTTTGTCAGAGTATCGTCATTGTATTAGCCCTTTTACAGAAACAGGGAGCCTGTGATGGCCCCTAGAACTGCTCTTTTTTGCTGTCTCAGTAAAAATAACAGATTCAGCTTTCAAAAGCATGGCCTTGGGCACACACACTGATGTTGTACACAAAGAACAATATTGGCTGTCTGTCCAGTCGGCTGTACTGCAGCACTGGAATACTTATGTCTGCCAGAGTCGGGGTGGAAATGTAACAAGGAGCAGTTACTATCCTTGCTACAGTACCTGTAATATTTTTGGAAATAAATGTAAGATACAAAAAGACCCTTTGGCTTAATGCCCTTCTCTTTAACCACAGTGCTATTCAGTTATCTTTTAACTGTAGATACCACATTTTCTTTTGTTTAATTTGGGCCAAAACTGCATATAAACCAAGAGGAAAAAGCATACTTCAAAGCAAATTTGACAACAAGTTATTGCAGACTTTGCTTTATCAAGTGTCTGCTCACTTTATTCTGATAACCTGGATTTAGAGTTCCTGCTCAAACTGAAGTTTAGAGCTGTAATTTAAAATGTTCTAGCTTTTTTTCCTTAGCATGCCCTGCATCACTAAGAGCAGAGATCTTAAGGCATAAGCTAAGCCCTTACACCAACAGTTACTGCTATTAGAAGTCCCTTGCTTTGTGCCGATGCCATTTGGGATATTTCAGTTCCTCTGCAATTTTTAGAGTCTATTCTAATTTCATGTTACACTTTCACCAGCACATGCAGTCATTCCCTCCCTCTCTCTCTAATTTCAATACTGAATAAATAAACATCAAGAGTAAATATTACCAAACCACTTTCACCTCTATTCAGGAAACTGGGACTGTTGCTGTCATTTATTTCTCAGAATTACTCCTTCATTTGGACATTGCTCACTATATTTAAATGACACATCTGCTGAGAAGACAATAAGTATGCTATAATGAGACACTCTTTAAGGGAGAAGCACTAATTCTTTTTTTGCCGTATAACTCTAAGGGTGCACTGATTGTGTAAAAATTATATGCATAACTTTTTACCTTTGTGAAAATCTCATAAAGCAAACTGGTTTTGTGAATCAGTCTTGCAAATTGTTCCTGGCAGCAGCTTAGTTCTGCATTTGCAAAGTGAGCCAGGTTTCTCTCCTCCACAGAGCTGAATAGCATCTTTCAAGGAAGAAAAAAAAAAAAGTCCAAAACAGGTCTTCTCTCGAGTGGTTGTCTGCTGCTTTTCAAAGATGCAATTTCTTCTGTATGTTTCCTTCCCTTCTCCCCCTCAAAACTGTATATTAAAACCAACATGTGGTCTCCCTTCTTCCTGATACCTCAACTCACTCCCCTCTGCACACTCATATTTTTCTTTTGGAAAGGGGTAGTTTTAGTTTATGCAGAAACTCTTACATCTGGGGAATAAATGACAGAACACAACATAGCCAGCAAATTTTTTCAAAGGTCTTTTTTTTTTAAGCATTCAAAATGAGATATGCAATATTTTCCCTCAAAGGAGATAAAATGTTTGCTCAAGTATATATTTGTTAACTGCTCCTCACACAAAATCAAAAGGTCAGGTAAGGCCTTTTAGGTGAGTGTGTGCATGTGCAAGTGTGTGTGTGTGAATAAAAAAGTTGCAAAAAACCCACATCTATAGCTGCCTTCTGCACCAAAGATTTTAAGCACTCTCACTAAGGAGAAAAAACATTTTTTGATCAAAGCAGTGTGTCAGAAATAATTTGGACATTACCTTTTCGACAGTTAATCACTCTTTCTTCTGATACTAAGCCAATTCCATAGAATATAAACTCTTGGGTAATATCTCTTGCCAAGCTGTTGCATGTATTTTGTAAACAGATGTTACTTTTCCTGAATGTTGATTATAATTAATACATTTACCTTGACCATAAACTATTGATAAAATATTTTTCTTGTCTTGTTCTATTTGTAAGCTTTTTTTCTCTTTTAAACTGAGGAAATGCATTTGTTCTTTTCAATAGCTTTAGCATAAACACTCTAGAAGAACAGATTAGGAACCACATATGCATTTTAGTATGAAACTGAATTCTACCATTATACTTAAAGCATATTTGAGAAAAGGCATTTAACCCATTTAAGTATATTTAAGCATTTATCTGTTCTAGAAAACACTAGAACACCTTTATTTCAGGTCTTTATAAGAAAAAAATGCACAAGACCATCTTACTGTAAAAATTCCCTTTCCCAAACTCATTTCTTCTGCCAGCAGCAAGGCATCATGTTTCTCCAGTTCTGCTTCATGAAACCCAGTTTCTTTGTATCATGTATTTCCATCGCCTCCACAAAATTAAGTCAGATTCCCATTAGGTTTGTATGCATTTAGTTCAATGAGCTTTTATCTTTCTATGCTCATTAAAGACTGAAGAGCTATCTTCCACAGTCCTAAAGAAGAAAAGTTCTGATCAGTATGTCTCATTGTTTTGATAATTAGTAGCTAGTAGTTGGTTTTGTTTATCTATTTTCATAGAGATAGATTTCCTGAGCTCTGGAGGCAGAAAAAATTGCTGAATTTCTACATCACCTATTTCTGTCATCACCTTCTTCATATCCAGATTTTGCTACTCCCTCGTTCACTGCAGGCACACATTCACACAGTGGAAAAACAAATAAACAGAAAGGCATTGTAAGCAATAGGTTTCTGGTAGAGACAGGAGTATGAGAAAGAGAATTAGAAGCTGTCTTGTATATTTCAAGTTCAGTAAAAAGGAAGCTAAAGAACATTTTCTCCTGCTGTCCTGCCTTGTCACTGTGACATTTCTTCCATTTCATGTGCCTCTGTGGATGTGTGTTCTAAAGCTCATTGCACTTAGTGGGAACTTTTCTATTAACTTTGCACTACTTTGCTATGCCGCTTCAGCTATAAATCTTCTGTCATGTAAGACAGCTTGCTTTCTGGCTGAACTCTGCCGTGCTGTGTAGATGTACCCTCTATCTGCCTACGTGGTTTTAAACCTGGGATAAATTACTAACCTAGCAAACATTTATGCAGATGTTTAAGTCAGAGAGGTGTCTACTCCTGCTGAGACTGGAAGCCAAACTTGGCACGCTACATCACCTCAAGGACTCCTTGGGTGGGCATTACAGCACCATGGGCCTCCAACTCACATCCAGCCAGCCACAGCTACAGCGCATTAAAACCTTACTACTCACCAGCTTTGTCGTATTCCCCTCTCCTCATTCTGCTTAAGTTACAGACCCAACAATGGAGCCGGTGGAAGGGAAGAGCTCAGCCAAACCACTGCTCAGTGCAGCGTCTTTTGCAAACCCGCTTTCATCAGTATTTTAAATATGTGGACAGGCTGGGGACCTGGTGCACCAGTGGCACTGCCCCTTGTTGCCTTCTGCTCCTGCCCTGCCTGACAGTGGACCACCAGACCCAGGGAGCTGGCTGCACAAAGCCTTCAGCTGGCCCTTAAAACAGGCTCTTGGTTTTTTAACATTTCCTTCCCCAAAACAAAACAATCCTGCTTGCCACTATTTCTGGAGCTGTCACATTTTAGTGCAGTAAGCTTTGGAATAGCAAAGTAATAAAGATACTAAGAAAAGAATAGATTTAAAAAGCTTTTAACTCTAAAGTTTCCCAAATTAGTTATCAACAATAGGTCAGATCCCATAACAAATTATGAGAACCTTTTTTTTTTTGCTTTTTTTTAAATTTAGCTTTTTTCTTTCCCCCCCCTCCCCTCTTTTATTAGTTGCAGAAGCAACTAAAACTGAAAAACAAGAGCAAGCCTTTTTCACCCTTACTTCCCAGTTTGCATAGATTTAGAACTTTTTAATATTTACCCACATGGAAACATCCACCATCTGGTGAGCATACTTTGGTCAGACGCTCTGCTCCCAGTAGTCAGGACATCTTGGAAAAATTCCTAGTTCTTAAAAACCCCCAAACAAATCTTTGTCTGTGCCAGGACAGTTTGTAGGCCAGATGCTTATCTGAATTACCCTGGTGCAAATAACTGTTTCCAATACTAGTTGAAATCAAAAGCTATACCTAATTTTTTTTCCTTCTTTATTTTATCTTCTTCAATTTAATGCCATAATTAAATAGACCAAGATGATTAAAATAGCCTCAAAAGCCCTATATGGGGAACAGGATCTTTAGTTTAACTCCAAGTAAGAAACCAGAGACTTAAATTCCCTCCTCTCTCACAACAGCACGTGCTAAAGGAGATTTCCGAAGAATTTGAAACCTTGAATCCCAGGAACCTGGAACAGAGCCTCCTTCCTCCATCCACATCTCAGTACGAGCTACAGAAAAGCACCTGTCTTCCAAAACAATCTTTATTCCGAAGGATAAAGCTCATAATTTCCTAAATGGGATGTACATCTACTAGGACTCTTATGAGAGCTTCTTCTGCTTATCCCACACTTCTAAAATGCTGCATTCAGTAGCTTTACTGCCTTCGCTGCACTGGTGTTAATAGACCCAGTTGTCAGGTTTCAGTCTTTAATGACATAAAATTTCATGATCAGGAATTATTTCTGTTCTCTCTGTTTGCTTTAGTTCACTGAAGTTTTCAGACAAAAATGTGAGACACACAAAGAAACAATTAGGAAAAATGTTTATAGCCTTCAGAAGAAGTGTTCATTTTTTATCCCTTTTGTTGGAAAACAGATCTTTTCTCCCATATGGCACCTCAGAACAGAGGTTTTGGCACTCAGACTGCTATTTGCATCATATTCCTAAGTGCTAATGCACCTTTTTTTCCCCTCAGCTGCTTTTTTTAGTTTTCTGTTGTGTATAAGCAATCACTGTCTGTTAAGAACCCAAAGTGGGGTTTTGCGGGTTGGTTTGGGGTTTTTTTTGTTGTTCCTTTTTTGGCTGTACTGGACTCCAGATGACGACATGCTAACAGCTTCTCTTTGGAGGGTTTTTTGTTGGTGTTTTTTTTTTTGGTTTTTTTTTTATCAGAATGGGAAACATTTGTAAGAAACAGTTCATCTGGTAAATTGAGCTTGTATTTTCTTTTTTGCTACTACAGAAGATAGGATACAGAAAAAAGTGGGGCTAAATTGCCAGAGCACTGTTACTGAAGGGCATCTTTCCTTTAGAATGCCCTGACATGCTCTGGCAGTGAACATGTAGAGTGGCACACTGGATTACACATAAACAGGCAAAGCAGTGGAATTTCTTTAGCTTAAACTATTCCTCGAGCCTGAAGGTAGCAATTCCACAGCCACAGAAGAGGAATCAGATGTAAGGGACAGTCACTAACAAAGCAAAGGATGACTCAGGTATTTCTAGCGCTTCCAAAATATTCTCTAATTTAAAATACTTCAAACTTAATCCAAAGACCACTGAAATTAAAAGGAGTGTATGCCTTCATGTCAACAGGTCTTTGATCACATCCTAATTTGGAAATTATCTCTAATCATTAAACTAGTCTTAGTGATGGCACTTTAAGACAATAGCCATGAAAACAAAAGTGTTGGTATTGATGTTTTTTAAGAAATATTAGAGTTATGCAACATTTAATTAAATTCAGTTAGCACCATTTTCCCAAAATTGAAAATAGGGTTTTGTTGTCCTGCCCCACTTCTGGTCCTGTCTTTCCACCACCTCCCTGCACTGTGCTGGTACAAGTACCTAGTGAGTCAGATAGTGAATAAAAGAGAGGAATAAAAAACAGATTATAACCAAGAGAGAAACAAAAACATTGGTGTGTTTTCAGTTATGATTTGGCCATATCTGCATTTGTGCTGGCATAGCTGAGGGATTGGAGCTAGTGTGAGACAGACGGAAAGAAAGCACTGTCTAGTTAATGACTAAGCAGTTGTATGTAGCCCCCGAGATATTTATAATCCCTTTCCTTTAGCGTCTGCATTAGCACATATAATAATCTTTCTATTGTCTCAGATCTAAAGACATAGAAATGATAAATAAAGACAGAAAAAGAAAAAAATGTTAATCCAAGCAGATGAAATAAAACAGAGAAATACTAGGAGTTACCAAGACCATAAAGTAAAACTGTATCACAGACACGAGCTGGGCCCAGGTCTGCATGTCTTCTCATTGTTCAGCTGCAAATACTTTGTTTTCATTATTCTATTTCTTTGGCCTGTTATAATTTAACATAAAATATAATACTGTGGCCATAAGACACACCCCCCCCTGAAAATAGTCATTGCCTATTAGGCTATCTATCTTAAAAAGTAATTCCTGTAAAAAAAAAAAAAACTCTTTAATTTCATTCATGTCTCCTGCTACATTTTTGCTAACTATTGCTATATATAAGGACTTTCCACACTGTTAAATCATACTGATTTGAGAACTTCAGCTTGATGTACATAAATTAGGACTTATTTGAATTCCAGGTATGGGTTTTAAGTCTCCATAGCCAAAGAGGTGAAGACTGTTGATAGCAGACTGACAAAGACAACTGAGTATAAACCAGGAGCTTTATCAATGGGCTAAAATACCAGAAAACCTAAGAATCATCTTCTGGTTATATTAAAAAAAATAATCTTCCAATTAGAGATTGTAAGTCTATCAATTCTTTTCCAATTCATAAGCACACATGCACATTTTTGTTACATACTAAAGGCATAAATATAAACAAATGTGCATGGCATGTCATTGGCAATTGTTGATAGAGTGTGTGAGATTGCAGGGAACAGGCATAGACACTTTTGCAGGACCTTGGGGTTGTCCCAGTTTCTGCGTTTAGATGTCTGCCTTCAGCGTATCCCACACATCCCACTACTGTATGAAGGCTCCTACTGTACCCAAGACACTCAGGACTGAGCATAAGACAATTCTGGAGACAGAATTCATTGTCAGTAAACAAGTTTCATAGTGAGAGAATGCAAAGCCATGACAGTGTGGAAGGAATGTTGTGGGAAATAACAGAGAAGGGTTTTTCAGCATAGTTGTAAAACTAGGGAGAGAAAAGAGAAGACTAATTGAATCAAGTATTGTACAATTTTCTAATGTAATTTCTACAATCACTTGATTTTTTTTAAGATTGAAAAGGACATTTGGAATTGAAGTTTTTTTAAAATAACTCCAAATTTCTGTTTCCAAGATGAACCGGAGCTTTGAGCCTTAAAATAATACCAGAAAAACTCTGTTATAGGATGGGAGAGAGGTTGTAAGGCCTGAAAGGATAAAACTACATCAATCCTTTCCATTTCATAGAGGGCTGGACACAAAAGTTATGACCTTTAGTAAAGCAATTTTAAAAAAATGTCAAGGGTGGGAAAAAACGCTTCTAGTGCAGCCAGGCCCACTGGGAGGCAAGTAAAGACTGAGATGCCAGACAGCCATAACATAGATCAATATCAGATGGATTCAGGAAGGCAGGAGCAAATAGAGATGAAAAATGTGAACTTATAAAATTTACACTCACATGAATAATTTTCTCTGAGCTGTTACCTAAAAAGCCAACAATTTAGACAAAATGGTATTTCATAGTTGTTCAATTTTTATTTTTTTTGGTAGTAGAATAAAAAATAGAGAAGTCTAATGGGATCTATGAAGCTAGGTTTGGAGACACCAAACTTCTACCAGTATTACATGCATATGTATGTAATATGTATTACATAGTTTTCAGTGTGAAGGCTGGGTTCTGAGTTATGTGCATCTTGAAAGGCCTAAAGCTGAGTTTATTTTGGAAAATACTTTCAAATGAACCCCGTCTATATGGGTGTTATCAGCCCACTTAATTTATTTGATTACACAGTGTCATTTTTTTCATTAAGAATTTTTTTTTTAAATTTCTGTTTAAGATTAGTGTAAAAATATCAAAGGTGGTGTACTCACAATACCTCATATTTGCAATTCTACTTGTTTTAAATTAAAAATTAAGAAAATCAAAGAGAAGAAAGTGGAAAAAGAAAAGAAAAATAACCTAACCTTTCAGCATTTTCAAATGAATTTAACTCGGTTCCAGTCAATAAACGGGAAAAGTTTGTAATTGTTCTTGGGACAGGATTCATCTTCATCAGTACATGTTCAGTACCATTTTAGATATTATTTGGTATTGAAGACTTCTGAAATCCAAGGCTGATCAATAGGTTATGGGATCTTAGGTAATAAACAGCCTTCAGAAGTGTCATCTGATGGCCAAGTATCACTTTTATCGTTCATGAAAAAAACAGCAATAAGATTCAATATTAAAGCAACCTAAGATTTGGGCATCTGATTTAAGATACTCAATGTAGGAGCACCTATAGTCAGTAGAGAGAGATGCTGTCTCCAGAGAGCTATTCTAGTTGCATGCTAGGTTAAGTGCCAAACAAGAGACAGCAACCTTTTGGAGTACTTATCTTGCAAGACACTGTAATGGGAACTAGGTAACTAGCTTAGACAAGACTTCCAGTGTTGAGCGGACTGATTGAGTGACACATATCCTATGGTTTTGTCTGATAATTCAATTTTCCCCCACCCCTCCACCCCAAAGAGTACTCAAACCAATGTTTGAGAGGATGCTTCTCTCTATACTTTTTCCAAAAAAGGAGCAAAACTTACTGCCAGTTTGATGTTTTATTAATTTCGATTCATTGTGCAAAAACTTGAGGATTGGTTTGAAAGGCTGTCCATTCTACTGTAACATTTTGTGTCTGGCTTTTATTTCACAGGCACTGATGTTTTGCCCCAGTCATTTCAATGTGTATATCTGCAAGGAACAGTACATTGACTAATTAATGTTCTATGTTATTAAACTCACTTTTCATCATAACTTCCTTCCATGTTCTAAGAATTGTCTACAATAAAAGCTTGTCTCACTTTAAAAAAAAAAAAAAAAAGCTGTTGTCACAAATTAGGCATAAAGTTTTTAAACATCTTTTAGCTTTACTGGGTTAATCATATTCACCAGTGGTACAATCTGTGGGTCAGAGGTTTATGTACTTTTGAATATCAAGTTGCAGAATGCATAAAGTCTTGATTCCAAGATGGTTAAAGTTTCCTACTGCAGAAAACTACAGTGTCTAATTCCAGTAATAAGAGCCTGTCAATAACAAAATCTCACCCTTTGCCCTTTCACAGTCCACATACAGCTGCGTTGCCCAAACCCCCATTAGCCTTGCCCAGTGCTCTTTACCGAGTGTGTGCTGGAGCCTGCAGTGGCTAACACAGAGGGAAAATATTCACGATTTTGAGCTCAGCTTTCCAGCTTGCTGGGTTTTTTTACATTGTTTGTTACTTGGAATAAGGGTACCACCTACTGGCCATAAGTTTTTTTGTGACATTATCTGAAAAATCCCCTCTTCTGCTTGGTGCCTCTTATTCCTTCCCCATTGATTAAAACAACCTCATTTCATACCTTTCCCATCATTTCATACCATTCTGCGCATGTGGATTTCAACAACGTTCTTTTTTGCTTTAAATATATATATAAATAAAGGCCAAAGAATTGAGACAAATATGATGCAGGCATGATAATAGTTATGTTCTTGTTTTAACATGTATTTTTATTGATGCAGGTAAGCATTCATATATGAATGAACAGCTTGGTTTCTCCAGTATTAGGAAGCAATCATCTCCAGAATTGTATGCTTTCCTACACAAGAATGTCAAAGAGTGCTCTTACCTCTTCCTCCTTTGAGGACATAGGGAACAAAAAAGTCTTTCTACTTGTGATTTTCACCTCAGGTGTCTGACCCTGTCCCGCATACTTTCTGCCTCTGCAGCAGCAGTAGGACATGCCCAAACTCTTCCTCTTCAGCCTTCATTTCCCACAAGCATGTGAAGCAGAGAAGAGGGGAGGAAGAGGTGGAGCTTCATTCAGGAGTACCAAGGGTCCACAGAGAGGCTACAGAGTCCTGTAAGTGCCAGGAGGGATGTAGTTTAGGTTGGGTCAGGAAAAATTCAGCAGTTGCTCTTCTCTTTCCTCACACAGCATGCTCACACTACTCACTCCTTAAACAGCTGCATGAAATACCGCTTATCCTTTCCAGCCTCATTTCTAAAGCAGAATTTCAGAAAGTTCCTATTTATGTGTCTTTGTCCTGCCCACCCAGTAAAAACAAGCCCCAAAGACTGCAGGTGGGCCAAAGAGACCAAGCTCCCTTCCTTGCCACCAGTGTACTGACGCTACTCTCCTGGACTCGTCCCAACTTCCCACCACCTCAGCTGATTCTGTCTACCGCATGCCCTCCATTCTCCCCAGACCGCTGCCATTTCTCACAAAATTGAATTTGCCTGTGCAGAAAATCTGGAACCAGCTCTGCTTTGAGCCTGAAGCATTTCACACAGTAAATATGGAAAGCATTTAATTTAAGAAAAAGAAGAACAAGAGGTATTTTAAATGACATTTATAAAGTATTTTACAGAGAAAAATTACTGGATACTAAGGGTGATATTTAATCTAGTGGAGAGAAGCATAACAAACAAATAGCTACAAATTAACACTTGACAAATTCTAACTCGCACTGTTTATTTCTAATTTTCATCAGTTAGGGTGATTAGTCTTTGGAAAAGACGATCAAAGGTGGAAGTGAGACTATTTGTCTTTTTGAAGTCTTCAAGTGAGGACCGGAAAATTAGCTTTAGCCTTGATTATATTCTCATGTCTCCCTTGTGGAGGAAAGCAGAATCAATGATTTGATGTTTCATTCTTCATGTATTAATTACGATTGTTTGAACTCTATGCACTGATAAAAAGTGTCTGAGCACCAATTTAGACGTCTGGACTGCAAACCTTAGACCATTGCCTACTATAAGTCTGAAAAGCAAAGAACATATCAAGAGGTATAAAGTAGACGGGAAAGTAATATCAACTTTTGTACGCTGCCACTGAAACACATCATGTAGGACATGTTTTTCTAAACATGAGGTTCAGGCTTCCATACTCGCAGACAGTTAGGACAAAGCTCAAAGGACCTATGGAATTGGCTTCAGAAGACCAGAAAGACTGTGGCTATTCACACCAGGCAGCAGGTAGTTGAAAGATGTGACACTAACTAGTAAAATAAATTTTTATAACCTTTACTCAAGTCATACAAGTAACTGGAAATTCCACTTTGGGGCAGAGTGGTGGTGTCTGTATGGTTTTTTTTCAATAAAATTGGTAGACTGCTAGGTCTGTGTTTTCTAATTTCGTCACCTTAAGCAAGGTAAAACTGAACCTTTGGCAAAAAATAGGACAAATAAAATCACCTTTTTTTTTGCAGTGAAAAAGGAGACTGCAGACTAATCCTGCAATTCCTTCAGGCAGAGAACGGAATGGAAGATTTCCTATTTTTTCTCAAACACATTTTTATTGCATCGAAGGCTATGTATGAAACTGCTTTCGGTGCTATGTGTAGTCCAGATGCCTTGGAGAGCTTCAGTCATATCCAATAGTAGCATGTTGTGCTGGGCCTGGCGGGGATAGAGTTAACTTTCTTCAGCATGGCTCATACAGTGCTGTCATTTAGATTTGTGACCAAAACAATACTGATAACGCACTGATGTAGCTATTGCTGAACAGTGTCTGCTCAGCACCAAGACCTTCTCTGTTCTCACTCTGCTCCCCTACTGGACAGATTGGGGATGCACAATAGTAGAGAGGGGACACAACCAGGCAGATGGCCTTAACTAACCTAAGAGATATTCCATGCCATATAACATCATGGTCAGCAATAAAAAGGGAAAAGAGGGGGTTTAAGGGCCTTTTGCTCGGGAACTGTCTCGGCATTGGCCTACCCATGGGAGGTGGTGAGTGATTGCATCACTTGCTTTGTTTTCTTTCTCTCTTCTGCCACTTATCCTTCCCTTACTAAACTTTTTTTTTTTTTTAAATTATTATTTTGACCCCCAGGTTTTCTCGCTTTTACTCTTCCTTTCCTCTTCCACTGTCCCACTGCAGGGGATAATGAGTGAGTGGTTGTGTGGTGCTTAGCTGCCTAATGGCGTTAAACCACAACGCATGGAGAGAACTGAAAAAGTCATACAATGATATTAAAAATATTGTGGGCCATACAGGAATCTCTTCTAAGAAGAAAGAAATTTTCTGAACAAACAATCAGCTGTGCAGCAGTACAACAGAACTTTAGGTAATGGAGCAATGTAATATAGCCATGTCACGTTAGTTTTAAAAAAGAAATAAAAGGACTCATTAAAAAGCAGACTATTTGTCAAAAAAACACCAAAACTTAAAAGTGGATAGCAATGATCCAGTTTTTCATTCTCTGAAGATTAACATAATTACAGGTTGAAAACAAAAATCCACCCTGTTAAAAAATATCCAAAAAAGGATTCATGTTGCAAGACACAATTAACTTGTGAAACTCATTGCCATGTGATTGAAAAGGAATGAGCAGCTGCTTACAAAACTGGCAATATTGGGTATAACAAAGCTGTTCAATATTACTGGAAGTATGATAGGTGGATTCCTTGCTTTCATAAATATCTGTGGCATTAAAATGGTACAATTTTCTGTGTCATTTTAGCTGCACTTTCCACTGGATGTACGTTTCCCATTTTCTCTCTAGCAGTATAGCTTAAACCCGGTCCTCTGTTCACGGGGGAATTGGGGCCACTGTCCCACATGCTTAGGTGCACTATGGGAAGTATACCTGCTTTACATAGTACAATTAAATTATTCTAGGCTCTTACTTTAAAAATCAAATTAATTTAAAAGAAATAAATAAAAAGAACACTTAATCTATACAATATAATCATTTTACAGAAACGTGGGCCTAATTTTTTTAAATGCTAAGTCTAAATCATTCCAAATTTTGGTGCGTAGGAGGAGAGTCAAAATCTGGGTCTAAAAATTAAGACAAATTTAAGAGCTAGCCCCCATTCATGCGGGAGCACACAGAAACAATGAATTTTGAAGCACGTGTCCACATGTGCTGGGTACAGCTACAAATTGTGTCATCCTGAGCACATCCTCACTTAAAAATACCAGGCAAAAGAAACAGATCCTATCCCTCCTTGTACATGTGGCAGCCTTTGAGAACACATGCCATGTTCAATGTTTTCCTTATGCCACTGTCGAGAGTTCTTCCTCCCTGGCACACTGTGAGGGGAACAGCAGCTTTACACCATCGAAGGCCCTCTCCTGCGAGCACCATTCCCTCTGGCTTTCTGGAGACCAGAGGGAATCCTTCTATCAAGTACAAGAAGGGCGGTTGTTACAAAGCCGTTGCCACAGTTTTATCCACAGCATGCAATTAGGCCTGGTCAAAATGTTGTAACAAAACATTTTCCCATCACAAAATGCCAGTTTTCTGGCCTTGGCACAGTTCTGTGCACTGGTTGATCTTGCCAAATCTCCAGCAGAAACTGGCAGACGGACAGACCACTTGGCTGTGACCATGTTACCTAGCTCAGCAAGACTCATAATTCCTCTGGAAAGCTTTTGCTGGCTTGCTGGTGTCCAAGTTTGCATGAGGTGGCTGGCTGCAAGCCTGCTTAGGTTTCTCTACAGCCAGTTCCCCAACAGCTGGTGGTACCAGACCTCTATTCCCCAAATAATTGGTTGATGGACATTTGGGATGCCTGAGCATTTAGCTTGAGAGACCAGCAGCTGGCAAAAAATACATGAAGACACTGAGAATCGTAGAAAACAGCTCCAGAGCAGAATATTTAGTTCTATAATAAAACAAATATCAACATAATTATTTGGCTTTTTTTGACAATATTTTTCCAGTAATATTTTTTTAATGGATATATATTTTATTCCTAATCTTTTTATACCCACAGCATTTAACAAAATGCTTGTAAGTGACAACACAGAAAGTACATGCTGACAGATAAATCACGAATACTATCAGCATATATCATGACCTCTGGTAACACGTGAATTTTCAGTGTAGTACCAAATGAAGTTTAGCTCCTAAAGTGCATGGGCAATATGAACATAATTGTTTCCCTATGATTTTAACCAAAATATCAGGGGAAAAAAACCCTAATAACAAAAAGAAAGTCAACTTGCTAAAAATTTTTTGAAAGAGATCAAATCTTCCCAATACCTAGAATATACAGTAATAGCCTATCGTCAGTATGTTAAATCTTGCTTGATATTTAGCAAAATATTTTGAAGTGTCTTTTAGCACCGTGTGCAAAATTCTGTCTTGTCTTACAGAGGAAATATATATGAAGAAACACTGAAGTGTGTATTTAGCTTTAAGAACGTCCTTAAACCACTTAAAAGTAAATCCCTTAAAGTTAACTAACTGGTTGACGTAAATAAGCTGAATAGAGCAGTGTGGAAATTTCACATGTTTTTACTACGTTCTTAGGGGCCCGTTGAAGTCAGTTAGTACTAGGAAGCTAAATCTTCCCAGTTATCAAGACAGATTAACTGCTCAAAAGCTTTGTCTTTCTCTTTACGTCCACCAGATGGTGGTGTGCTGCAAAAAAACATACGCGTGAAGGCTTTTTCCAGTCATTGCCTAAAAAGCAAGGGAAATACTTCATTTGTAATGTGACTTTCCTTCTAGTCTGTTCATTATCATTACAGATGTCAGATAGATTTATTTTCAACAGATTGAGTAGGAGAGATACTCACAGTTGTTTGGGGTTTTTTTAATCAAGTGTTTTAATATATTTCTATCCCACTTCAGCGGTCATTCTGGACTATACGGTTTTCATCGATTTCTTCTTAGCTGAGTTACTAGTTGTATTTTGCTCTCTGTTTCATGTCTAATACTGGTGCACCTTTCTGGTGGATGAAGTGTAAGGTCCTGTGTACTCCAAAGTAAGTACTTAAACCATATTTAGATATCGTATATAATTCCTGTATGTTATCAGTGGTTTGACATAAGCTCAAGGAAGATTTAACTTTGGCTTAAAGATGGGCCTTGACTTCAACGCAGGAAGATTTCTCCTGACTCTGAAAGAATTATCTCAGCTAACAGGTGAGTGTGTGCATAAAGCCACATCAGCATCTCCACTATCTTCTCGAACTGAGTAACTTGGTAGAAACAGTGAATTTTGAAGCTCTTACAGGGTATGGGGTTTTGTTGCAAGAGCCATGGGTATTGGAGGCAGGAGGTGATGTGACTCGTGCTGTTTCAAGCTTTATTCTAGGTAGTCAATACTATTACACTTCATCTCCAGGTACTGTGGTATTGAATTAGAATCTGTACATGTACCTATTTAAGTCCTTACAAGTAAAAAAAAACAATGCTGAAGGGCTCTCACTTAAAAACTTTGTATTCTCATCTGAGAATATAGTGATTTTCTTCTATTGAGAAACTGTTATTTCTTAATCTGAACTGAATGGAAGCTGTATATGACTGGTTTTAACAATGGAAAAACTTAAAAGGCAAAATATAATGCTTGTTGTCTATGCTTTATTCACTGTGTCTCTCCAGGCAATGCCTTGATATGCATTCTCAAGAAAAAAAAAAAAAGGTCCAACTTGCTAATCCTTAAGTTCCAGAGGCTGAGCTTGGGGCCCCTGGGAATATGACGCTTAACGCAAGTCCTGACACTCCACCCTAAGCTGTGTGGATGTGAAAAATAGGCTTCAAGCCTGGAGCAGGACTGTTTTCTAATTATCCTCTGTTCATGTGAAAGTCAAGTCTCAGAAGCTAAACGTAATTAAAACAGATATTCTACCCTTTGGTCCCAAATATGAAGCAGCCCAAACTCCCAGCTCTGTCATCCGCACTCAGCTAAGTTGTTTTGTGCCAGGTTGACTTCTGCCTCTCAGCTACCTACTCACTGATAACACAGATCATCGTAAGACCACTGATCATGAACGGCAGCTTATCGTTCAGTTCCCTTACCCTGGACTACAGAGTGGCTGATGTGACATGGGTACATTCTGAACTGGCTGTGTCCTCTACAAAAGCTTCTTGAATTGCCAGTAATCTCCTCAAGTCCACAGTAGGAACTGATCTATCTCACCCAAAAAAAAAAAAAAAAAAAAAAGAAAGGAAAATGTATGTTTTTATCTGCTAAAATCAAAAGTGTTCGCCATGGGCTGGGAAACTGGTGGAGCACAAGAGTTTTGGAAACTTTTTAATTTACTCACAGCCTTATTTACACCTGAAAATGGTGATGAAATGGTTAGAGCAGGGAATTTGATTGAAATCCTACCAGTAATTTTCAGGTGGCAGTTTATGGTTTATATGCTGCCTTAGTTTGCAGGTGTTCAGCTTGAAAAGGTTTGGGGAAAAAAGCAGTATGAAAAATGTACTGTTTTCTAAAAGGCAATCTTGATTAACATGGTACAAGTCAGACATGAAGAGCTATTAGCAGCTTTAGAAAAATTTGTTCCTTATTTTGCAACAGGTCAAATAGTGTCTGGTTGAAACAGTAAGGTCTAAGACACTGTTGCTTACTCAGTTGCTGTAAAACAAGACAAAGAACATTATCCTTAGAGTCTCTATCTCTTGGTTTCTGTCTTTTCTCCTTGTCTTCTTCTGCCCAGAATATTCACCAGCTCATCACTATCTCTCTATTTGTTAAAGATTTAAAGACATCTGATAACAATACATCCCAAAATTTTGGAATACAGATGCAAATTTTATAGCCTCAGTCTCCAGTTCCAAAATTACATCAAATCCTGAACGAAAGTCGATAGTGTATAAAACCTGATAAAAACCTATTAATAATGTATAAAACCTAATAAAAATATCAACAGTAATCACAAACACTTTTGAAAGGAAAATAGTGATTGCCAGCCCAAAACTTCAATAACACAGCTTTTGCTAGTAGCAGAATTACGAATGTAAAGTTGATCTCTTTCAGATTCGTGATTCACCCAGAAACAATGCATACTCTGTAAAACAAGAAATAAATCAATACTCACGTCACTGATAACAAAGTTAACTTAAAGAACAGTATTTTGTTTGCACAGAGAGAACAAAGTACATAAACTTCAGCACATTCACAAATACTTATTGTATTAAGACCTAAATATTGCAATATATGCAATATTCTGCAACACACTGTAAGTCACCTTCCCTTTTAGAGAACATTTTCAAGCTTTCTTGTCATTTTTTCAATGGCAAAAATTTCCAAATTGAGGTATGTAAATAAGCTTGTTCTTAACCTCTCTGTGGCCATAGCAGTTTCCCAGAATACATCCTTTGAAACAAACATTTAATCTTTAATTATTTTTCACACTCTTTTTCTTTTTTTTTTCCCCAACAATTCCTTATGTAAATTGTCTTTGAGACTTTCTTTAGCTGCAGATACTGATAGCCACATGCTAGTATTTTCAGTCAGGTCTGAGAATCTAATTTTTAATTCAGTAATACAAACTTACTGCTAGAAATTTACCTTATGCCCATTTTATGCAAAATGTTATTTCTCTTTCCTTTTTATTTCCAGAAATATTTTCTAAATCTTTGATTTAGATGTTTCAAACATGCACTCAATGAGTATCACACACGGTACTGGAAAAATATTTTCTATGACACCAGATACCAGGAACATTACTTAAAACTTGCCTTATTCTTTTTCAATGTTGTTTCATGGAACTAGTTCTTTTGCTGGCTTATATTTTCCATCTCTTGATGATCATTGTGTAGAGAGAAACTTCTATGACTCATTTTCAGCTCAAACTAAGGTTCACCTGCAATATTTGTAACGCTCAAAGCTGAATTATCTAGTCCTAGACTGTCTGTTCACAGACAGATAGTTCCTGATGCAGGATTTTTTTCCCTAAAGTGTCTCTCTCTCTCTTCATTGGCCATGGCAGAAGTTTGCATAACTAGCTTAGACCTCAATATCTGACTTTCAGACAGTTACAGCTATGTGAGATGAATTCAACATAAAAAGTTTATAATATTCAACAGCGTAAAATTGCGAAGGATTGAACTCAGTGACCTGGATGGCATCTTCTGCTCTGTTGTTTTTTATATTACTTCACATCAAATGTCATACACTTTCAACTCCATAGTAACTCTACTTTTACAATCCATGCAACACCAGGATGCTTTTAAGGAATTACAGAGGAAACTCTGTTTTTCTGAGCAGTACTGATCTCTTGTAATTTAGAATGGGTCAAGTTTCTAGAGAATGGTTAATAAGTGCAGTAGGATACCCATATCAGTTACTCTTCTCAAAAAACAAGATTAGACTCTGGCTTGTGCACTTCCACATTCTGCTGCTGTCTGGGTGCTACTTCAACAGGAAAACTGAAATACTAGTTCTCACAAGTTTGACTTCTGCAATCCCAGGAGGACAGGTAAGAGTCTGCTGTTTGTTGTTCCTGGAAGAGGACAGACAAAAGGTTGTTAGACTGGCTCAGTGTCAGAAAGAAAGCAACTTTAAAGGATGGTAACATCTTTTTAAGGAAGTTTAAGTTCTGTTATGTGGGGATCAGCATTATATTTCTCTTCCCATTTTCTTAATTTGGCTTTAATAGCAACCATTTGCTCCTTTTTTCTTTTTTTTTTTTTTTTTTTTTTTTTTTTTTTGGGGGGGGGGGGGGGCGGTGATTGTCACCTATGCTATTTTATCTGATCATCATTTCCAGCTTCCAGAAGGCTGCCCTCCTATCACATTTGCAACATCTGGGGTTTTTTTTATATGTCTATTGCTTTCTTAGCAGACCCAGGCTTCTCTGTCAATTGTGTCTTTGCCTCTTCTTCCATTCCAAATTGTGTGTTCAGTTCAGGTCCAGTGTGACTGTAGAGGACATGGAACTGATTTTGTGAACGTTGGAGGTGCCCATCAGGCATACTACCCAGTTGCGCAGCTCACACCCATGCTAGATGAGATCAGTTATGAGTCACCATTTTGACCAGCTCTGCTAATACACAGCAAGAATTATGAAACTATTGTCATTTTTTTATACATGAAATAAGCATAGACATTCATTTTTTGGCCTAGAAAATCAAGTAAAATTCCTGCAAAGATTTTCTTGCAATGAGATACAGCTTAACAGAGATATGGCAGAGGATGTAATGTGCAGTGTCTACATATGAAAGTGTGTGCTCTGTGTATGTGTACCCATATATTAGCAAAAGAACTATTGTCCATTTAACCTTTTCCCTGTTTCCCCACACTCTTTCAACTGGTCATACAAAGCTGCACTGTTTTAGCAAGCTTCAGCTTTCTATAGTATCAATCTCAATGAGTATCCATAATGGCGAATCTGAGCTATCCTTTCTCATTCACACTTGTTGCCTAATACATTTTCTTGGTAAAAGTTTAGCTAAGGAAGATGAGTCATAGACACTTCGAGTATCCTCAAAGGGGCAGATGCACTTCTAGCAGAAAAGCACTGAAGTGCTTAAGTGAACAGAAATCAGGTTTACAAGCACCATGCTTCAGATATTTTAACACTCACTCTATCTAAATAAAGACTTTACTTTTCACAGTAAATGTCAGCTCCTTCTTTCGCATTAAGACACGCCTTGGAAAGTGGTGCAAATAGTACATTATGTTTCTTCACACACTACTGCAAGCTGCTAATAAGGCATCAAAAATGTTTTAGCACAGCATAACTTCTTTTGCCTTCTGCCTTGCTGAATGCTCCGAAGAGATCTTGTTTATAATCTATATCCATCCAGGTCACAGAAACATGAATTTCAGGACCAGGTCAGAGAACATGCATTGAAGTAGGCTGATATGCCACAATTATGCTAGATATGTGGAAAAAAAAAAATCTATTTTTTTCAAAGACCAGTTCCAGATTACTTTCTTTAAAATAATATAAATTTCTGGAGTTTCTCTCTAAACTTTTTTCTGTGAAGCCTTCCTGATAAAAGCCAGAGTTCCCAATGGCATTCCTTGATCTTACACTGAAGGAGAATCTTCACAGAGATTCAGATGTTTCTCATAAGCATTTTTTCCACCAAAGGACATGAGAACATGGGGTTCAGAAATGTAGGCACACAGATTTCTTGTATGAAGTCTAATATCAGCAATCCCAGATCATTTCAGTTTCTGGACACAGTGAGTGTGTTCTCAATGGTATTTTACTGTTCTTTTTCTGTATCTTTAGCATTCAAAGCAAACCTGATTTGGAGTACTGGCCATGAAGAAATCATCCAGGTTTGAACCCTGAAGACTTGCACAGTTCGTTTGCACTTTCTGCAACTACAGGCACTCGTTTGACCTTCTCTATTTCCTCCAATTATAAGAGCTTCTGAAGTGGAGCAACAAACCAGAGCCATGTAGGGTAAACAGAACAGAACAGACTAAGAGTGGAAATACAGAGGGAAAAAAGATCAAAACTACCCCAGGAAAAAACTTTATGAAAAACTAAATTTATTATTTTTAAGTTAACTTAGACCATGTGCAGCAACACTTCAATCAAGCGTTTTATTACCTAGGCATAGTTTGTATTAGAACAAATACAGGCTGGGCGGAGAATGGATCGAGAGCAGCCCTGAGGAGATCAACTTGGGGGTGTTGGTGGATGAGAAGCTCAACATGAGCCAGCGATGTGCACTCACAGTCCAGAAGGCCAACCTCACCCTGAGCTGTATCAAAAGAAGCATGGCCAGCAGGTCAAGGGAACTGATTCTGCCCCCTTAGTCTGCTCTGGTGAGAACCCACCTGGAATACTGTGTCCAGCTCTGGAGCCCCCAACATAAGAAGGACATGGACCTGTTGGAGCGAGTCCAGAGGAGTGCCACAAAGATGATCAGAGGGCTGGAGCACTTATCCTGCAAAGACAGGCTGAGTGAGCCGGCGTTGTTCAGCCTGGAGAAGAGAAGGCTCCGGGGAGACCTGATAGCAGCCTTTCAGTATCTGAAGGGAGCCTACAGGAGAGCTGGAGAGGGACTTTTTACAAGGGCATGTAGTGACAGGATGAGGGGCAATGGCTTCAAGCTGGAAGAGGGGAGATTTGGATTAGATCTCATGAAGAAATTTTTCACTCTGAGGGTGGTGAGGCACTGGCACAGGTTGCCCAGAGCAGTTGTGGATGTCCCATCCCTGGAAGTGTTCAAGGCCAGGTTGGATAAGGCTTTGAGCAATCTGGTCTAGCAGGAGGTGTCCCTGCCCATGGCAGGGGGGTTGGAACTAGGTGATCTTTAACGTCCCTTCCAACCTAAACCATTCTATGATTCCATGATTCCCTGGACTTCTTCATTGTTCTAAATACTATACGGGTATTTAACAAAGCTATTCCTTAGACTGTTCAAAGAGCAATTTCCTTACTTTACTTTAGTAATAAGTATTTACTTAAATAGAAAGAAGGAAGTGTGAAACAGATCATATTAAAACCCTCTAAACAAAGGTGAATTTTCCCTAATGCATAATCTTTTCTATGCTAGTGTTAGCTAGTGTCAGATGTTAGTGTTAGATGTTAATGTTTGATATTAGTTTTAGATATTTCTAGCACTCAAAATATCTTATTACCATGGAAAAAAAAAAAAAAACAAAACAAAACCCCGAGGTTTTATTATATAACACCTGAGGTTTTTATTGTAGAACACGCAATCATGAGCAATAACAAAGCCTGTACAAAATTAATTTCTGTTTTCTTAGTTCAAAACTCTTTTGTGGAATAGGGAGTTACATTCAAGTCTTTCTGTCTTTGTTTTTTTGGGGTTGTAAAGGATGTGAACAGATGGCTATGTGAGCGTTATTTTTCTGAAAAGGAATGTTTAACTACACTTCATAAAGATTATCAGACCATGAATGATACAGAATGTTGAGTTCTGGGTAAGCTCCATGCCATCATTCAAAGCAATAAATCTGAATTCTGAAGCTGCAGGTACTGGTTTTAACAATATATACATCTTGGACTAGTATGACACAAAAAGAAAATAGCAAATCTATATTTAAGAGCTGGTGGGAAGAAAACTAATCTGTGTAACTACAGAATAATGTCATTTAAGTAAAATTTGAGGCTTTTAATATAAACTACCCACATGTAAAATGGGATAAAATTCAGTTCATATATGACAACATTTTTCTCTGATAAGATAACTTTCTTTCATACATGCTAAATGCACTATATGTAATTTATTTTTATTTCACTAACATTTGATTCAGTCCTATTTAGTAACTTGCTACATGAACCAGAGTAAATAGCGGCACAGGAATGTGAAGTAGGACAAGGAATTAGTGCTATGGTGAATGAGAATGAGTAGATCAGAGATAGAAAATATCAAGGGACATTAATAATTAAATTCCTAAAGATTCACTCTTTTTTGAATACTTTCATAAATTGTAATAAACGGCCTCACCACAGTGGGAAAAAGGAAAACCAAAACAGGGAAAAGAATTTAGAGAAGATAAGCAGTGTATAATCTATCAATGTATACACACCTACAAATGTAAGTTTCTTCTTACCTTTCAAAATGAAATGATCTTCCACTTTATGATAAGGCCTTCTCCTTGGAGCTAAGTTTTTCTTCTGTTCTTTTTCATAGTTCTTAAAAGGTCTTCTTTGCCTCCTGCATGGAAACCACAATGTCTCCTAATTCTGAGACCAGTGTGAGAAACTGGTGCTAATTTGCTTGAGACATGGATTCACTCCGCAAGCCTTCTCAAGTCTGGACAAATTGATGTTGATAACCCCAAACCATTAACAGGAATTGGTATTTCTACCCTACTCAGTATTGTTATTCCTGGCTCTGCACAGCTTACTGAACGATTGAACTGACTCTGATTTTTGTAATTCCTGACCCTTGCCACCCACCCTCTCCTTTTCCTGATCAGCTTTTGTTAGTTGTTCCAGTTTCAGCTTAAAAACTCTCAACTTGAAGGCTTTCCATTTCAAGCTGCTTTTCTTGAATCAAGGGTTGAGAATGGGGGCCAGATGGTTGCCCTTACTACCCTCTGCAGGGAACTCCCCTTTTGTTCAGAATATCCTATATCTTCTAGTTCATACAGCCTATGTACACTTTAGTCTTCAACTAACACTAACCTTTCAAGACCTAACTCAGTATTACATTCCCTTTCCTCCTTTCTCCCTGACCTTCCCCTCCCTTTCTCCCTGCCTCTCTCTGAATACATACAACCTATGCCTCAGCCAGCTCTGACACGCTTTGGTTGGAGCCATACAGAAGGAATATCCAATTAAAATCTTCCTACATTTTCTCATGAAGTCCCTTATCTGTCTGTATTCTGTTTCCCATTTGTTTATTCCTTTACAGCCACTTTCAGTTCAACTCTCTAACACAGAAATCTGTAAAACCACAAAGTAAAGTAGAGGTATATGTAACATTTATTAAAAAACCCCAAATTATAATGTTCATAACTCCCTCATTCTCCACAGGCAGGGTCTTGGAAACTCTTACCTCCACTATAATGAAAAAACTGCCTTCAGTAAATGGAAACTTTTGAGGAGAATGGAAGTTAAGTATTCACCAAGGATTTCAGCTTCAAAAGCAGCTGCAATCTTAGTACTTCAGTGCCTTCTGCATATTAAAGACAATCATTTAGAAATTTGTGTCATTATTGTCTATTTCTGCAGCAAACGGCAAAAATACTATGGTACCATAGTATTTTGCAGTTACATATCCCCATAAGTTATACTTTATTTGCTGTAAAATTGAGAATAATTTGAATAAACCCTTCATTCGTGGGTACATACAGATGTACCTTTATTCCATGTGGTTTTATTTTTTTGATTCCTTCTTTTTGAACAGAACAAAAGGCATGTTTTCTTCTTTTTGAACAGAACAAAAGGCATGTTTTCTGTTCCAAACAGCTCTTTATTGAAAAGATCATTAAATAAGATACCAAAATACAACAATAACTGCAGTATATGGGTTATACAAATGCCCTAAGGATTTGGTAGTACACAAAAATAACCAACAAATTTCATTCATGCAAGAACTGTTAAGTAAACTATTTCTAAGACTTCTATACCTGCTATAAAGTAGGAAATCTAATTTTTTAATTCTTTTTTTTTAAGGACGAGGATTGGGTTTTAACCATAGGGATTATTTATTGAATCATCTAATATTTTTTTTTACATCCTAATAAAAGGCTTTATAAAATTAGATTCTAGTAAGAGTTGTCTTTAAACACATACAAACAATATGATTTTGAAAAAAAAAATTTGGAGGAGCCACACCATTCACTCCAGACAAAATGATTCCTGTGACAACTTTCTTTAAGAAAATAAAGGAAAATATAGTACATGCTAGGGGGTTTTTTTTGTGTCTGTGTGTGTGGGTACACATTTATTTTAGCCTTTGAGTTAAATATTTGTAGGGGGGAAAATCTTAAATTCTAAAATATTGGATTACAAAAAACTGTTTTGCAGCTTGGAGTTTTAAATAATGAATCATAAAAAGCTGCAATAATAACATCAAGATTGCCTTTTAGGATGTTTCCAGTCTATCCTCAAGATCAGATTCACTGACGTACAAACCCAAGAGTTTTTCATGCACATACAGTTAACGCTTTGTTAAGCAGCTTCGACATTGCATCTGGACAGAGGCCCTTACGCTGCTGGCAGTCATTTATGAAAGCAATGTGTAGACTATCTGGGAAGCCCCTTAGGTAGACATAAAAGAAACACATCCTTCAAAGATTCCTATAACTGAACTTCAGGACTGAAATAGAAAATGGTTCCATAACTAATACAGCACTGCAACTTTTAAGACGAAACAGACAAGTACTTGACCCACTGGGAGCTCAAAAAGACAAATGCTATTCCTTACTCATTCAAGTCCAGTTATGTATAGTCCCATCTTTTCCTTCTTTATGAGGGGATGTGAGGAGTCTTCTGAGACAACAGCTATACAGTATCATCTGCTTGGAAAAAGCAAGTCTTACTTAGGCAACTAACAGCTCCTGAAGGCTTTATGCTTCTTAATAGCTGACACCCTCCAAAAGTTCCTGTGTGGCTCCCATGCCATTTCCCCATATTGCCACCTCAGAGGATTCATTCAGCCAGCCAAAGCTTGCCTGATAATGAGGTACCACAAAGCTCTTTCTAGTCCACTGACTGATTATTGGGTCTGTCAGACCAAGTATCCTGGATCTACCAGATTTTGAAAGCCGGTCATCAACACTGTGCTTTTGTGCCTGTCTTAATGTGGCATCTGCTAGATTCATGAGATTGGATGAGAATGTCAATTTTCATTACCAATGAACAAAACCAAACAAATATCTTTCAGATCCTCCTGCTGAGAAAGATTAAAAATGTGATTTGGATGCTCCCTGTCAGTCCAGTAAATGGAGGGAAATAAAAATAATTTGTCATCTATATATTACTTTATTTAGATGTCTGGAATATTTATTTAGTTAGTTAGTTATCTATCTATTTATTTCTTCGCAGTTTTTTGCAGCCTCACTCCCAGCTTTTGAATGCTTGAATTTGGTAGCAATGAAAATTTCATCCCCAGGTTTCTTGTGAAGATCAACTCCTCCCTCTACTTCCTTTGCTTCCTGGGCAGCAAGGTACAAGCTCTGATTCTATCATTATGTCCCAGAAGTCAATATACTTTATCTTACAGGTTCTCTGCAACTCTTGCCTTATGACTGCCTTCATTGAGTCCAATATTTTGAAAGTGGAGAACATCAATGATCAGTCTGGCACCTTGGGGTATTTCAATAGAACCTGCTCCTCTTTCTGCTCTGCTACGCTCACGTCTCAAGTGGTGGCTTGCATCTGCAATTTGATACCACATAGTGCAAACGGATAACTGGTCTTGGGGAAGAACGGAAGGGAACGGAATGAAACAGAATAGAATAGAATAGAATAGAATAGAATAGAATAGAATAGAATAGAATAGAATAGAATAGAATAGAATAGAATAGAATAGAATAGAATAGAATATAGAATATAGAATATAGAATAGAGTAGGTTGGAAGGGACCTTTAAGATCATCGAGTCCAAAAAAAAAAGATCAAGAACAAATTATCATGTCTTCCATTGTGTGTTAGTTAAGAGTAGGGTATGAGGCACAGCCACAATCATACATCGGAAAATTAAATCTCTTTTAATCTGCAAACTGCACATTTCATCCACTCTGTTCACACCACAGCCATTAAACTCTTACCTAAAACATTGAACAAAGTTTAGACTTAGAAAAGACAGAAAACAGCAAATTTTATATCACAAGCAAGACTCAAGAAAGCTGAAGACTTATTTTATCACCATATTTAACCTTGATGACAGTAAACATTATTTTTTGAAGAAAAAGTAACTAATTTCTTTTTTTAAAGAAAAACTAATAAATATATGCCACAGAGATGATAAAATTATTAATTTCTCTGTGTTTTATTTTTCTTGTATATGGCATTTGAAAGATTATGGATGATAAGTATTAAAAATATATAAAATCAAATTAAATCTCAGTTACATTTAATTCTACATTGGAAATAACTGAGAGATTTCTGCAATTGCTCTATATGCCAATATCCAATACTTTAGGAATGTGAGAAATAATTAAGTATAAGGTTTCTGAATAATCAGTATAATTATTCATGTATGAACTTCGTAAAAACATCAGGAATGGAATATGTGGGTAAAATGTGATACTCTGCGGAGACAGAGAAAGACATCAAATATCTCAGTAATTGCCTTTATAAAATAAAATTGTTCATATCAAGAGGCAGTTCTTTAAGCCAAGGTAGCAGTCTGAGTTAACAGTCTTCAAAACAATATTTTTAAAATAAGGCAATTATGGGAAGAATTATGGAGAGGAGAGGAGAGGAGAGGAGAGGAGAGGGCACCTGTCTGAATTTATAGATCTTTACATATTGTGAGGACCTCCTCTGGCTTAAACATCATTCAGCACTCCTTGCTGCTGCAAGGCAATGCACAGCTAGGGCCAAGGCAGGTACCCTGAGGATCCCACTGAAAGAATGGGTGAAATACAGACAAATACACATAAGCCTGCCTATTTTTTTGCTAACATCATCCAAAAAGGAGGGCTAAAGAAAGGCAACAATTCCACAGCAGTGAGGTCATCAGGAGGCAGCAACAGCTAGAAGTGAGAAGAGATTTCAGGGAAAAAACGGGCCCCTCCGACATCAAAGTATCCCTTAACAGCTCTGTATACCTAGCTTAATTGAATGGTTTGAGTATGTTTTCTAATATTTTAATGCTGATATGCCTGCTTTTCACTAATGACCAATAAGCTGAAGGGCCAGCAATGACTTTTGTATCTTTACTGACCATGTTACAATTATGGATATTGTTTCCTCATCTAGTTAGGACTGCCTCTCACTCTGGATGATGTTCTTCTGACAGCTTCCTGAACACCTCAGAAGCTAAGGAACAACCAAACAAGCTGCCTCCCACCATACTTTAAGCTCTGCCTTCTCCAGTGACACACTGTAGCTGACCGTGTGTGGATTCACAGCATGCTAAAAAGAAAGAGGTTATTTTAAGCCATTTTCAGCCAGCCAGCCTGGCTAATCTGTTAACTCTGCACTGCAGGGAACAAGTACAGTCACAGGGTAAGTCACACTTGAGTGTGGAGCACTAGATGAGGGTGGAACAGTTAATCATCATCATTTGAGGTCCTCTGCCATCATCCTGAATATCTAAATCACCTCCAAAACGAAACATGGAAGGATGCTTTTGTTTTCAAAAATTTTAGCATTCTCTATCAGATGACAACCACATTACCTTACCCTACTTTTTTTTTTTTTTTAACTCATACTCTTAAACTGAACACGAGAGAAAAGCCTATTTCTTTTTGTCTTCTCTGTTTCCCATGAAATAGTCATCTGAAGTTTCTTTTCTTTTTTCCTCATCTATTGCCAGGAGTGAATTCTGGAAGAAAATCTGTTCCGCTTTGTTATTTCAGACCAACAGGCAATTTAGAATTTAAAGTGCCCATAATAGGACTAAGGAGCTTGTAGGTTTGTTGGAAAAAAGGATGTTTCTTAGCCGCTTGAGAGCATACTGTGCTTCCAGTCTAATTCTACAGCGGTTTCATAAAAATATAAAGGGTACGAATCTACTAGAACCTTATTTAAGCAAAGCCCTTAAGCACATCAAGCATTTAAAACATTAAGACCAAATGTGCTTAAGTGCTTTGCTGTATTCAAGTCATAACAATTATTACACTAATTAGTGTATGCTCGGTTGTATCTTGTGAGTGCATGTATTTAGTGGCTATTGAATAAATAAACTGTTTAATAACATTTGCACTGAGAAAAGGGAATATAATTAGGTTTAATGCAGTGAAAATACATTTTACCATAAAAAAAACATTGCTCCCCATGCAACAAAGTTGGTATAACCATTGGTACTGGTATGGTGTTTCTATGCGTATTCCTAGGTATGTTTAATAATAATTGACAGAAAATCTGAGGTGTGAGAGGATTTGGAAATTCTCTGAGTGAGTTGTTTTCTGACATTTTGCTGGAACAGCACTGGTTTGAGGAAATACCTCAAACAGAAAACAGGTAGGTTTTCAAAAGCACCATCTGTCCCATTTTTTGCCTTCTGGTCTGAGCATCAAGGCTTCATGTGTCTTGGACTATCCCTCTGTTTCAACTGTTGTGACCCCCAGTTCTTTCAGACTGTTTTCCTCCAGACTGGAACCCAGGATCATTGGGATCCTGAGTCTCATGTACACATCACAGAGACAGAGATAGAAAATGTATAGAGTTCCAGGCAGCATTTGATTCCTCATGGCTTGAAAACAGTTTTCTCATGCTGTCAGCTCCCCTCTCTGTCAGACTCTCCAAGACTTCCTTTAACCCCTGATACTGCCTGTTATTACAAATTTGTAAAGGGAGGGAAAGGAAATGCTTTTTAATTGTAAGTTTAAGATGTTCTAACTTTAATTCCTCTTTCAAGTATTTCTCCCATATAACCAGATTAGTATTTTGGTTTCTCATATAACCAGATTAGTATTTTGACTTTAGCAGTGACAGCACAAGAGCATGAATCAGCTTTTATTTTTTTGTCTTTATTTTTTTTTCCTGAGCATTCATAGATTAGGTAAACACTGTAAATTCTTTTACTGATTTAATAAACTGTTTTCCTTATTTAATCGGTGATACACAAGACTCTGAAACACATCTGGGTTTGTTGTCACAAGCACACTTTGTTAAAGCCTCACTTATGTATTGTTTTAGTGGCAAGTTAGGAGTCAAGAACTTGAAATTCATTTACAAGCAGGCCATTTAAAATATGAAATTTGAAACTGCCATTTGAGTTAGCTGATAGTATTTCCTTCTTTCCTTAGACCTAATCCCTAATAAATTAAACTGGCCAATATATAAAATATTGTGGCAGTTCTGACTAGTGTATTATGAAAAAATTTGCAATCATATATATGTTTGAAGGTGTTGCATTAAGAAATTGTAAGATTCTCAGTAGAGTTTGTGGACAACATCAGTTTACTTGGGGTATGTTGGTGTGCTTTATAAAATAGGAAAAGACTATAACATTGTTGGAAATATGTTGAAATCTCAGTTTTGTACAATACATCATGCTTAGAAACTAGATTTATTTGCAAATGTATTGGTCCAATTACTCTCAAGTAGGAAAAAATCACAATAAAGAAACAGCAATTGCAAAAAAGACACAGTTATGTTATCATCTTGATGATTTTCCATAGTATATTTTCACACAAATATGATTTTAGATTTAAATAAGATAACCATAACGCACAGTTACCTATAAACTAAATATACATTGTTTTCTTCTGCTGCATCAGTAATATGAACTTCTCTTGAGTATGTATGGTCTTCTAGCTTTGTTCACATGTAGCTGCCGCTTCAGAATATAGGGATTTTTTCTTTTCATTATTTCCTTTTCTTGGCTTGAGTTATCTAGATCAAAAGCATCTTGCTGAAGTAACTGTAGGATGCAAGAAGAGACACAATGTTATAAGCTTTTTTTGGTAATGAAGATTATCATAGAAAGTTTTATAACACTTTTAACATCTGCCACCAAGAAAAGTCTTTACTATAATAGTTGTGGGGTTTAAAAAAAAAAAAAAAAAGGAAGGAAAAAAATGTCCAAAACTATAATCAGGCTAAAGATGGGCTGAATCCTATGAAGGTGCTATATAAATTCCACTGAAACAAGTGAGATCATTGGTTTTGACTAGAGAGAAAAGCTGGCGTGTCCTCCTTGGACTAAAACTCAAATTGAAAACTTCCTCATGATTGTCACTCTGTAATCACTCATTTAGGCTAAACATCTCCTAAAACACCCACTGCTTGCTAGTTTCACCTTTGAAGCAGTATTTTTATCTGCAACTTCCTACAGCTAAAAAATCAAAATATGTACTAAACAAATAAGAAATTAAATAAAGCACAAGATAACCAAAATCTCGTCAATCAAAATTTCTTTTATAACTGTATTTCAAGTTTCACGTGGAGATTTTACAGCGCTTTATTCAGATTTGTTCCTGCTTTATCTGTTAAGATTTCATTCACTCTCTCACGTTCTTCCATGCTCAAGTACAGTCCTACTGTCTGGCTGAAAGGCATTAAACTAAAAACATTTTTATACTCACCTCAGTATTTCCCTAAGCAATCAAACTCTGTTACTCACTTAATTACTTAATAAATGACTGCTCATCTAAATTCTGTTGAAATGAATGGAAAGACTCTCATGGTTTCAGCAGACTTTGGAGTCAATCCTGGATGAATAAGATTGCCAGAACTTCTTTCATTACATAAATTGTTTATTTCAAGCCTTCTTCAATCCTTCTCCTTCTGGCTCTATCCCTTCTTCTTTTATTGCATCTTATAAACCTCTGCACTGCATAAGCATGTTTCTAAGCTGAGAGAGGAATATTTTTTTTAATTTCACATGCAGTACTGTTAGGAGTGATGATTTACAGCCACCACAAGAGGTGAGTGAAACTGCAAAGGAACTGTGATTAAGCCACATGAGCTATTGCATACAGCCAGTTCTACGGTAGCTCCTTTTCAGCAATAAATGTACTCCTGAAGAGAATCCTCAGAAAATTCTGGTTGTCAAAGATGTTCCAGTCTTTTATATGGAGCATCCCACTTAATATGAAGGATTGAGAATAACCCTGCAGATACAGAGACGTGATTCAGCAAACAAAAAGTATCAAGATTCAGCCAGACTGTCCATGAATCTGCAATAGCTGAAGCAATTGGGTTTACTGGGAAGTGGGTAGTGACACTGTGATATCTTTTTCCGCTGCGCAAAGCAGCTTTTAGTGTAATATATAACAATGCAAGCAGATTGTGCCCAGTGTGTGATCATTGCACTAAGATAAATATCACAAATGGACTATAAACAATCACTATTTAAGAGCAGGAATCCTCATACAATCACAATGTCAATTTACAGGGCTCTCTTTAGGTGTGGGGAAGCAAAAAGCAAGAGTTCCCTTTCTATCGGTTTCAAAGCAATGATAAGCAGCCCAGAGTACCTGGTAAAATTGCATGTACACATGGGCATGTGTCCATGCATTTTGAATCCACTTTGCTTTAAGGCTTTAAAAGGGTTTTCAGAAACTCTGCCTACATTTAGTTATGCCTCAATAAAACTGCAGTAACTTCACGTCTGTTAAGCAGATATTAATTTCTTGTACTGGCATAGAGCTCACTTTCATGTGTTTGTTTGGTTCCTTGGAACAGCTACAAAGAGTGGAGAAAGTATGTAGTTAAGGATAGGTCGCATTTATCCAGGGGTTGTTATAAAAAACATACGCTCCGCTTGTCAGAAACTACATTCACAACTGTTTCAGTAAGAGGCATATTAGAGGTATTAGAGAATATAAAAAAGGGAAGAAAAACTCAGACAATGTGACAGGGGTCACATGCATATGGATTTTAAAACATCACTACAAACAGAGCCTGAAAATTTAATATTGGTTGAAACATGCCTTTGTGGCAGTTTGTTTTACCTCCCAGTGCTGAAAGGCTCTACTGTGGCAAACTTTTTGGAGTTGATATACTGTCAGCATTGCTTCCAAGCTGAAGCCATCCAGACCAGCAGGAAACTGTCTTCCTGAAATGAGATCCTCTTCATCTACCTCTACTGTTTCCCCCACTTGGTTGTTTATGTTGTTGACAAGATTGCAGACATTTAGCAGGGTCATTTTCCAGTAAGGAAGTTTTGCTCTGTTGATCTGAAAATACAAACACCCACTATTTAACATGTTGTACTTTTTGTTTTGTTTTTTAGTAATAACGTATGACATCCAGACATTTTGGTAGGAATAAGTTTGTGTGTTTGAAGTACTTTTCATATGCTTGACTTTTAGACAGTAATTAGAGAGTGCTGAAATTAGGACAACTCGTTTATTAAACACACCAAGTCTGCTTCCCCACAGCCTTACCCCCCAGGTAGATATACACGATGAAAAACTAAACTGCTACCAAACCAGAATGGTAGCATTTCATAGTCATTCTGCACAGGTGCAAACAAAAACACAGATGGAAATTAATATAATATAAATTCACAGGTGTAAATCAGGACAATGAGTCAAACCCACTGGATAAATTCCCAGTACTGGAATCCAAGGTGGATGCCTGTGGTTAACTAGACGCTCCTCCCCAGTTCAGAACAAATACCAGTCATTTCAAAATTCCCTGAGAAAAGGAACAGAGTCCCCGCTTCAGGGCAAGCTGTCTGATGAGGCTGGGTCTGAAGTTATGGAATCTGTAAGCCCCAGGAGTTTTGAATGCTGGAGAGTCATGAGCCTCGGAGATGTGAATCGAAGGTTTGCGGGCTTAGATGAAGATGGAGGAAAGATGAAACAGAGCTGTTCAAACAATGTAATCCTGATTTGGTAACTGGACTGAAGAATGCAGACCAATTGTATTTAGGTGGTCCATAATGGACCTGTTCAGAGATGTTACAGAAAGACAGAAATAGAGATATTTCACTGTGGTTTATCTCAGATTTTTCTTGCTCCAGTATCTTGCATAATTTAGGAGCTATTTAACTTTTTAACCCTTTTTAAAATGTTGAGAAAAATATTTTTTACTTTTCTACTCCTACTGTTCTTTCCAAGCAGTTGTGGCAGTAGTCTTCTTTAGTTTTGATTATCAATAGAAAAAAGTAAGTGAAATCCTAATTCCTACCTCATTCACTGCTTTTCATGTATTTGACGCTTTCTTGGTTCTCCCACTGTTAATGATTTCTTTCAAATTGTATTCTTTTTAGCAGTGAATATAGAAATCAGTTTCTTCAAACTAGAACTGGTGACATAGCAATCTCCAATGAAAAGCCAAATAGCAAATTCCTATTTATTACTGGCAAGGACTTCTTTGCTGGGCATATTAGAATTACAGTTTACCTATGAACTGAAATGTAGTTGCTTCTTTTCCTGGGTGTACAAAGTTAAATATAGGTATTACATTAACACAGGCATTGCCTTTTACATACTGACAGCATTAAGAGTGCTTACTTAGCTGAACATTAGGTAATCACATAACCTGCTATTTCTTTAAAGCGCCTTCCTAACAAAGGGATACTGTATGCAAGATTTATGCGTATTCACCACATTTTACTGTTTTTTGAGGGAAAAGAATGAAAATGCAGAGGAGTGAGGAAGGAACAAGAAAAGCTGGCACCACTGTTAGCGTTAGTTACAGAAAATTCCCTTTTGGCCATAACCATTACTCTAATATATATCTGATATATCTATGCCTTTCAAAATGAGATTATTTAGCCCTTTAATAAACCTACTACGTGTTTGTAGATTCCTAACAGGGCTCAGGAAAAAAAAAAAAAGCGGAAAAACAAAGGAGTATTTTGGTTTGAGGCTAAGAAGAAAACAGATCTCAAATCTTATTCAGAAACTTGAAATTGGTTCTGCATTGTTTATTTTGAGCTCATCTGTTGTCCCATCTAGGTGCTCCAAATAGTCTATCAAATTTGAAAAGATGTGACAGGTTCAAAACAAAAATTAATCTCTTTGCAGAATGTCTAATTTAATTAACAGAAGTTTAACTAGCAAAAAAAAAATGTGTCCACTGCAATTTCCAAAATCTTCTTTGATCTGTTTTAAAGATAAAAAATAAATGTGATAATAAATAAATAAATAGATAAATAGTTAAATAAATAAATAATATAGATAAAAATTTAAAAAAAATAGCACTAACCATGAGAAACGAGGAGGCTTTTCTAATGGAATTCTCTCTCCTGAGTACGAGAAAGAAATGTGAGCTAGCACTACAGTAGCTAAATTGCAATGGAGACTAAACTGAGGGGCAGTGCTACATGAGCAAGTAAGAGTTCTGAGTTAAAAAAAAAAACAAACCCAAAACATTCCAGCAGGTGGGAACAGAAGAGGGAAGGATAGGAAAATCTGTTATGCCTTCTTCCATAATTTATAGACTATTTTTGATCTAAAATTACTATTATTTATTAGCCTGATGCATGTCTATGTTTAAAGGAACTTTCCTCTCTATATTGGTAAAATACCTAAATAGCAGACTTCATTACCTTAAATCAGTCTTAGCTGCTGCTTATGAGATTAGGTAAAAAAAATTTGCTATGTTGTTTGCAAGCATACTTCATTTGTTAAGGGTGTCTAATTCCCATTAATACCACATATATATCACCTCAAAGTATTTTTACTTGGGTACACCTGCTTCTGCCAGCTCACAGAATAAGACTATAAGGCATTAAGAACTTCAGTCAAGAGTGAAGTATTTCCTTTTAACTGAATATGGAGGTCTCCAGGTCCTGTCCAGTCACTGAACAGAGCAGTCAAGTTACTTTTCTACTCTACTTCACTATTNCCCAGAAAAAAAAAAAAAAGAGGAAAAACAAAGGAGTATTTTGGTTTGAGGCTAAGAAGAAAACAGATCTCAAATCTTATTCAGAAACTTGAAATTGGTTCTGCATTGTTTATTTTGAGCTCATCTGTTGTCCCATCTAGGTGCTCCAAATAGTCTATCAAATTTGAAAAGATGTGACAGGTTCAAAACAAAAATTAATCTCTTTGCAGAATGTCTAATTTAATTAACAGAAGTTTAACTAGCAAAAAAAAAATGTGTCCACTGCAATTTCCAAAATCTTCTTTGATCTGTTTTAAAGATAAAAAATAAATGTGATAATAAATAAATAAATAGATAAATAGTTAAATAAATAAATAATATAGATAAAAATTTAAAAAAAATAGCGCTAACCATGAGAAACGAGGAGNATTTAAAAAAAATAGCACTAACCATGAGAAACGAGGAGGCTTTTCTAATGGAATTCTCTCTCCTGAGTACGAGAAAGAAATGTGAGCTAGCACTACAGTAGCTAAATTGCAATGGAGACTAAACTGAGGGGCAGTGCTACATGAGCAAGTAAGAGTTCTGAGTTAAAAAAAAAAACAAACCCAAAACATTCCAGCAGGTGGGAACAGAAGAGGGAAGGATAGGAAAATCTGTTATGCCTTCTTCCATAATTTATAGACTATTTTTGATCTAAAATTACTATTATTTATTAGCCTGATGCATGTCTATGTTTAAAGGAACTTTCCTCTCTATATTGGTAAAATACCTAAATAGCAGACTTCATTACCTTAAATCAGTCTTAGCTGCTGCTTATGAGATTAGGTAAAAAAAATTTGCTATGTTGTTTGCAAGCATACTTCATTTGTTAAGGGTGTCTAATTCCCATTAATACCACATATATATCACCTCAAAGTATTTTTACTTGGGTACACCTGCTTCTGCCAGCTCACAGAATAAGACTATAAGGCATTAAGAACTTCAGTCAAGAGTGAAGTATTTCCTTTTAACTGAATATGGAGGTCTCCAGGTCCTGTCCAGTCACTGAACAGAGCAGTCAAGTTACTTTTCTACTCTACTTCACTATTACAGCAAGCATTGCAATCAGACAGCTTTGGTTTACAGGTTATGGAAAATCTCTGAGATGGTTATCCTAAAGGAGTATGTGAAAATACAGTTTAAGATGACCATAACCTAAATGTTCAGGTACATTTCCAATTTGTGATATTATTTTCCACACAGCTCTAAGCAATACCAACTACAATTGCTCAAGACGTGATTTCGAAAACACCTACACAAGAGATCAAGGAACCCATATCTGCTGGGATGGAACTCATTTTTCTAAGATTAATTTGAAAAATATCTGGCAGTGTTCTGAAGGAACAAAAGTGACTGCAGTATGAATCAGAAATTAAAAGTTATTAATGCTGATGTGAAGATGATGTATGTATTTGCACTGTTGAACATACTTCTGAAATAAGATTCAGATACATTGTTTCCCACACCTCATATATCTTGAAAGAGAATTTTAAGTCATCTAAGAACCTGAAATGAGCTTGAGGATATTTTCTTCTTTGACAACAGGCTTGTCCTATGAAAGATTAAAGAGAATCCCAAATTATAACTTATATGATATTTTTTTCTTTCCATTTCTGGTTGAATGATACCCCTGATAGTTTGTTTAAGATACTTCTTATGTTATAAGACATACCTCCCAAATGCTTTTTTTTTTTTAAAAAAAGAAAGTTCAATTCTCTGTTTTTTATATTCTTGACTTTATCTAGTGAAAGCAGATGAAAAACAAATTCATAACCAAGTAAAATCTAAGGTAATGCAGGATCTCTATGGTTCCTTTTTGGAGTAGTAGCTGAATTTTTTTCAGAGTGTAACCACAGAAATAATAAAAATACTCTCTGTCTTTAAGCAGATATGGAACTGAGTTCTGTTCCAGTGGAAGTTCTTCCATGGTGTATACTAATGCCTGTAAATGTAATTAATTTTTATCTGATGATTGAGTGACGAAATCAGTAACTCTTGGGCAGCTGTAACCTTGTCTGCCTCTGACAAAAAGGCTAGACTGTCTGGGCACATACAGTCAGCAATCGGCAACCTAGAACTATAGGAAGCTCAGAGGTCCAATATTTCAGAAAATTAATGTAAATGGGGATCCCGAAAGTGGAGTACATTCTAGTGATGATATATTCTTCAAGGAAACACTTTTTTTTTTTCTTTGTGAGGCTGTTTTTCTTTTTCCTTTAACTAACATCATCTCAATTTTGTTTGAGTTCAGGGCATACTTCATGCAAGTGGTGGTTTCAGGCAAGCATTTAGGAAGCTGGGAATAGAGCTGTCTGTTTGACAGAAAAGAGAGACAGCAGATAACTGTCCCTCTATTTGTGACACTTTAGGTTGTGTTGTCTTACCAGATCTTCCAAATGACTTTTTGGATTTTATCTGAGAGGAAAGACAGATAAAGCATTTTAGGGACTTGTTTGGTCCCTGTGTCTTCTTTGAGATGTAGCAGCAGGGAAGGGTGATAAACTCTATTAAATGTTGAAGACAGGTCATAATAAGCATGGACATACTTCTCGAAAGATCAAGAGTGATTCAGCATATAGATGACTTTAAAGAGCAGTTTGAAAAGGGCCAATAGACACTGAACAGCAGTCTGTGAAGTCAAAAGCATATGGTAACTCTTTCCATAATATTGGATAGACTACTGAACGTTGCAAAAGGTGTGTGCTTAAACTCTATCTGTAGTCTTAATGCTATACTTCACAAGTGCCTACTTAGGAAGATTTTTTCTGTGAAACACTACAACTACAAGTGATAATCCACTTTGCTGCATTTTTAGATCTGAGTTTTCATAAACACTTTTTTTTTCCTCACCTTAATGCTGTTTAAATTGTCTGTATTTCCCTTGCTGCTTATTACCAAGTCAGTGTCAAAGACGCTTAATGCAATCTAACAGTAATTGCCCTCAACTGGAACCAGATCTCAGGCACAATACAAGACAGTTATTACACATGCCATCCTCAAATTTGTCTCTCATACCAGAATCATACTTTTGTTCTAATGAGGGTTAAAAGCTAGCAGAGGACAACAGAAAAAAATTAAAAAAGAATTTGTCATTTCAGTAGTGAAAGGAATAGTGGTATGCCTCTAGCAGGAGCATTTATGCACTTTTTAGTGGTTCCACCATGCCATACTTGGATCTCAAGAGACAATATACACTGGTCTAATGAATTTTAGGTGGTGATTTAAGGCAGTGCAATGCAGAATTAAAACAATATCTCCACCATGCATCTACTGCTTCTGTCAGCTTCAAGTATCACTTGACGTTTAGTATATACCACAAGGAAATTGAATAGCAAGCTACATGACATAAAACAACTTATAGGAGTATTATGGCAAACATCATTACAATATCAACTGGTGCACTGTATTTGTGCATTTTTATTTGCCTGAGATTGTGCTCTGTGCTGAGAGGGAGGAAAAGATGGAAGTGGAACTTAGGTTCCCAGTTCCACTAAAGTCAGTAGCAGAAATATGAGTAGCTGCAGGGTTTCCTCCCAGGGCATACTATGCTTTGGCACACAGAGAAAGAACTATTTTTGTCAGTCTCCTACATTTAAACTTGTCTCAGGAAAAGAATATCTATTAAACCTTTGTGTATCTTAGAAAAGCCAGTGGCAAACAAGTTTATTTGGCATCTACGATGAATTACCATGCCAGTAAAGAACATGGGAACTTAAGAACTGCTAGACCAGATCAAAACAATGTATTTCCGGGCCTCATTTCTTATTGTAGCAAATACAGTAAATGCAGAAGTCTTCCAGGCAGGTTTTGTCCTTAAATTTCAAGTGGTCATTGGCTTATGAAATTCTTTTTGGGGGGAATTTTTTTCATTTCTCATTTTATTTTCCATAAAATTTAAGCAACACTTGAATTTCATTAGAACAAAGAATTAAAACATTCAACCTTAAGCCCATGGCACTTGTTTCAGGGTTTGTTCTTTAATATGTTGCTGGAGAAATATTATATATATATATTTCTGAGATCATTCGTGGAAAACAACAGTGTTAAAAACGTGTTTGTCTATCAGCCTGTTCAATACATATGTGCAACACTTGCTGCTTCACCTTGTGAATACGAGATTGGAACTGAGTTTTTCTCTATTTGCATTAAATAACACATACATCGCTCACAGTCTGGCAACTTGCAAAGGAAATGTCATTTCTCACAGTAGTATTTTCACAGTCATGTCCCCATGTTCCTGTACTAACACTATGATTAAATTCCTAAACCAAAATCAGCATATGTGTTAACAGTTTTTGCTTTATGACTGTCTTAATTTAATATGCATATAGGAAAAGTTCTGCATAAAAATAGCACGTACAGATTCGACTCAAGGTTAATTTAGCTTTCATCAGGCATAATCCTATTGGAAACACATTTCCCCATATAAATTTACATCTCTGCACATAACACAATTTTGACAGTTTAATGGAAGTACCAGTGTTACGAGTGGCGAACACTTTTAGTGTGTCACATCAACACCTTTAAATTTCCTTTGAACTGAAGAAAATCTTGCACTAAAGTAATGTCTAGCAATGAACTTTTCAGTCTAGACCATAGGTTATTACTTTGTGCAAAGACTTCTGTGTTTGTAATGAGAATTCATTTGCTCCCTACCCGTCAACTAGAAGAGGAAAAATAATTACCTTTGATGTGTACATATTGGTCAATAAATCTGCTTCTAATGCTTTCATTTCCTCTTCTGAATCTGAGAATAAACCAGAAACATATGTTTATTATTTCATCATAAATCATGGACATTTGAATTCAACATGCAGAATTTGGATATATCAATGAATTTTGAAAAACAAACAAAAAAACCAACAAACAACTTTGATAAAAACACAGCAAAGTGATCTAGAGGGAATGTGAGGAGTCTTCAGGTAACAGCAACCTTTTTAAAGTATGATCAAGTTTACTGAAGTGAATGAAATTATACGTTAATCTCAGTTCACTGGTAGACAGGTCCACTAGCCTGCAGCCCTTTCAGTAAACAAAACTGCTGCAATATTCTTCATTCAAAATCAGTATGATTTTCATAGTCAATATTTATTACCTTTGCTTACTTTGGAAGAAGATTTTCCATATTGATTTTCAAATAATATTTATTTCAGTAGCAGCTAAATATTTAGGTGAATGGCAGTTAGGATTACTTGACAAGATTTAGTCTTGACTATTATTGGTTAAATTAAGAACATTTTTACTCATGTGGGGAAATTGAGCTTGACCAGTTTGTGACACAAGCTCTTAACAATGCATATACCACAACAAAGTATTCTGACTGAAAGTCTTAGGATTTTCTTTACTAATTGACCTTTGGATATCTCAGCAGACTTGCAAGATTTGGTGTAAACAGGGTAAAAACTGCTGTAAAAAGAGAAAACAGCCACAAACTTTCCTGCTTTGTACTGTACAGAATAACAAGGAAGACCTGGTGCCTTGAAAATGTAGCAGCAACCACAGCTCAAAGATTAGATATATACAGAAATCAGTTAAGTCTTCAAGTGAAACATGGTAATGGCTTTTAGCTTTCCTGGAATACCAGCAGTCCAAAGCCAAACAATACGCTTACTTATATTTAAAACCAAACTAAACCAAAATCTATTCCATATTCATATAAGTCGTACCTCACTGTCATTAAAATGAGCAATACTGTTGCCATGTAACATCCCACCACAGAATCTGTGGATAGATTCTGCCTATGCCTTCATTTCAGGGATCAGCACCATGTTGTGTCACCACCTTTCACAGAACATGAGACTGTCAGGGACCTTTTATACAGATATGTGATAATCTGTCATCGATTTCTGCTAGCACAGCGAGCCAACAATTATCATTCTCTTAAAAATCTATCATCTATGTCTGATCTTAATAACAAGTTCTCACCACCACCACCACTATGTTTCTTCTTTGGGGAATTCTTCCAAACTATCAATGGTTATTCTCCTTCTAATTTCAAGCCTAATCTATTTCTGATTACAAATTTGTTAATGGTTTGTATATAACTTCCTTCACTATAAATTATAGCTTTCTATTTGTAGCATTTACCCAACTCATGTATTTTTTGAGAGCAATCACAGTCCTTCCCAGCTTTGATCTTTAGGGTGTGCTTACACAATGATTAGCAAACATAAACCATTCCCCTGGAAATCCCATAAATAGTTCACTGAAAGGCTGTGCCCAGAGCTATTAGACTTTCATCTGTCCTCCTCTCTTGTAATAGCCTTGTATTCCCCTCATCAGAGTGGCCTTCCTCTGTGCCTGACGTCATCTCAAGACAGCACAGCATAGTGCGGTTTGGATCAGAACCCTCAGTACTTTACCTACCTTAATGCTTACTATTAGCTACAGGAGGTAGCTCTTTTGTATTTTTTTTTTTTGTCCTTCATGGCTGAAAAACTTTAGTATCTCATAAAAAAAAAGAGGTCAGATAATATGACCAAGTCTTTTATCTCCTCAGACATTTCCAACAGCTGTGCTTCTGTTAAAAGGAGCTTTTAATAGGAATTTCTATTATTTTCTAAGCTATTGCAATTTGTACTGCTGCACCGCTTCTTGTTTCTGTTACTCAGGTCATCAAAAACTGCTTCTGTGTGTCACGCCAGTCTTCCTCTGCAGCGATGATCCTCTTCACTTTTGCATTACCAGCACACTACATTCATTCCTTCTTACTTTTTGCATTGAAGTTGATATTGAAAACATCAAATAAGACTGGTTTGTAGATCAGTATTACAGCAAGTCGCTAGCAACTAATCTCCAACCTAAGGCCTTTCAGCCCTTTCAGCACTACGGGTTAACAGCGTTACCTAATCTCTTAACCGCTTTACCGTTAGCCAGAGTTCTGCTGGCAGCACAAGATCACGTCAGCTGAATTTCTACTAACGAGAGCAGCAGTTCCTGTGAATGGGTGAGTGGCACACGTGGCAGCATCATGATTTGTGGTGTCCTCGGTCATACCAGCCGAGTGCAATGAAAGGACTTGTGTCCGGTTAGCACACATTTTTTATATATTCTATAGAGGATGGAAGATAGCTTCCACACCATAGAGGTTGGAAGATAGCTGGAGACGTGGAAGGTAGGTAGGTAGGTATTAAGAAACATTTTGATTGAGAAAAGAAGTCTGGAGGCCATTATTTAGGAGGCTGGTCAAGATTCCTAAAGCGAAGACTAAAGCTAGGCTTGGAGAAGGAGAAGGGAGCACATCCAGATATTTCAGAAGTAAGAGACAGATGAGGATTAAAAGCACAAAAAGAGCAGAGTCTCAGAGACCAATGTATAAAAAGTCTAGTTACACATTATTGTTCAAATCAGAGGGAAATTCACACAGTTTGATGTCCTCTTGATTCAATTCTTATTGACAAGAAATATAGCTCCTATTAATATATTCACATTCTACAGGAATAGTTATATTCTTTAGGTACACTTCTTCCTCTGAGGACAAACATTTTCAAAAGAAAATTAAAATGAATGATCATTTTCTTTATGACATAACTGTCCATATTAGTTAAAACTGATTTGGCCCCTCCACATAAATTTTTCCATGGCATTTCTCATTTAAATATAATTTCAATTTTTTTCAAGCAAATTAACTGTTGTGGCAGTTACACACGCAATTTTGTTTGTGGGGGGTTTTTTTATGAGCCTATTTTAATTTCCACTGAACTCTTTTACCTAATGTGCTTTCATTCAGCCTCTACAAACAGTTGAATTTGACACTGCCTCACTGAAAATACTAGTCAAGTATTTGTTTCAAAAGCTTCAAATATATAGGGATAAAATCATAAATATTCAGACCTGTCACTACGATCACCAGTTATCTATAATATGCAGAAAGATTATGCTTAAACTACGTTAAAATGCAGGTATTACATGTGCTACATTTTTCTTCTGCAGGGGAATACAAATTGGAAACTTTCATTTAAAGTGAGAATTAAGAATTCTGAGTGCTCCTGAATACTGAAGCCAAAAAATGAAGCTACTTGTAAATTAATCTTTAAATTTTGTTGAGTTAAAAGCTAAGGTAATTTGCAAGTTAGTTAAGAATGGATTTTGAAGCCTATTCTGCTTCATGTCTGTGTGTGTACATCTCTTTAATTGCCCCCATACCTATTTTTGGACATAAATTTAGGACATAAATGACACACGTTTATCTGTGTCATTTTCCAAAGGAGCCAGCAATGCATTTTCATAGATGGTCCTCTTTTTTTAGGTTTCTAAAGCAATTACGCTTGGAGTAGAAATACACTTACATTAACCTTCCCATTGTGCGATCTCCCTCTGAATCAACATTTTTTGTCATAATTTCGGGTCAGTTGCTGGCAAATTTTTCCCCAGAGCACTGAAATTGTATTTCTGTCACTGAAAAGTGACTGAAGTGCACATATATTCATGTCAATTTGCCTTATGGCAGCTATTCATGAGAGCTGCAAAAATCGTAGTCTCTCTGATAGTTTGGAAAGACGTGGTATTCGATAAATGACAGATGAGGCAGCCTAATCAGGCAGGTGGGTCTACACTGATGTGTATTTCCAGTGACCCGTCCAGGCTACCTGCCGCGGTGCGGATGCTGGAGAGAGGAATGGCTTACACGAAGTTATGGGAGCGATGGAAGAAACGGTGCTGGCCAGAGCGCGTTATCAGCGGCAGCTCCTGGGCGCCCATTGGGTAGAGCCGCGGTATCCCGAAGCGACCTCACCTCCATCCTTTCGGTCCCTCTGAAGGCTCCGGGAAGCGGCTGGGCGCCAAGCGCTCAGAGGGACGTCCGGGGGGCGGCGGGGAGCGCCGAGCCCGCGGTGCGGGGCGAGCCCGGGCGGTGCGGGGCGCCGGCGGGGGCTTACCTGAGCAGAGGCTGCCGGAGGCCAAGGCCAGCAGCACCACGCATACCAGCTGGGCTCTCATCCTTCTGCAGCGCCGCACTCTTAGAAAGTAAAGTCCATAAATCCTGGGGAGAAACGGAGAGAGAGACAGACAGACAGACAGACAGAGCCCCTCCGCGCCGCTCCGCGCCCTCCGCACGCGCGCTGCCGGCACCAGACGGGGGACCCGGACCCTTCCCCAACTATATAAGCCGCGGGGTGATGTCACGGCGGTGCCGCCATCGCCTCCCGATGAAGCTCCCTCCCCCTC